>VMRN01000063.1:2333065-2344356 GCA_010277015.1 Poeciliopsis turrubarensis
TTTGGTTTCTTTTAATTTGATTTGGTTTAGTTTGGTTTGGTTTAATTTGATTTGGTTTAGTTTGGTTTGGTTTAATTGGGTTTGGATTTGGGGACGCTTTCACATCACTACAGGAACAACCAGGAACTAAAGGAGGAACAGAGAAGTGCGTGAGGGGAAAAACAAAGTCTTGTCAGAACAACCGAAAATCCTTCGGCAGAATCACACACCAAAGATCAACAAAATAAATCTAGCAAGATCTGGAGAAAAAAAAATACACAGAGTTTATTCTACAAGGTAGTGGATAATAACTAAAGCTCATTAAACAACATAGTGAAACATGGATAACACTGAAACTGAAAAAACAACAGAGAATATGTTCTGCAGAAGAAGAGAGATTGACTGGGAAATGGGACGCAGAAGCGGAAACGCGTGGGGGGATTGTTGAAGTAAGAGCTGTCTAAAGAGAAAGCAGAGGGGGATTCCCATTAGAGAGACAGATGAAGGGACTGCTGAGGATGACAGCAACATCTGACAGTCGGCACGTCGCTGATGGACAGAGAGGGGAGACGAAGAGAAGAAGATGCTATTTCAGACTCTGACATCGTTTCAGCCTCACAGAGAAATCAGAATCTCAAGCGTTTACCGCCAAGGTTTTCTTCATATCAGACCTGTTTATGTGCGTGTGTGTGTGTGTGTGTGTGTGTGCGTGTGCGTGTGTGTGCGTGTGTGTGTGTGTGCGTCTGGGCGTGTGCGTTAGAACAGTGATGAAGACAGAGACTTCTGATTTTGTCCAAACCATTTGAGGTCTTTCATGGACAGCGGCAGCAGATCAGATGCTCAGACAAAACACCTCAGGCATTCACACACATCTTTTACTTCACACTTATGTTACCATCTTCAACATGTTGAGCTAAATGACCCAATTATCAACGTATAGCGCTGTGAATGGATCTGTCTTCTTACAACAACAGACGTAGCACATTGATGCTAAAGCAAAGCAAAATGTAATTGTTTTCATGCCACGAATCTCTCGTGTTTTCTTTGATGATAAATTCACAAGGATAATAATAATAATAACAAAACAGATCTGCGCTAAATTTAGTATATCAGGTGTGAACATTGTTGCACATTTGTATCAATTTTACACCCTATTTATCACTTCTTGGGTTCCTTGGTGCCTCTTGCAAAATTTTAGACAAAAGAAGTTTCAGTCAGTTTCTGCTTCTCTTTGTTCACCAGGTTTTGTGATGCCAGTTCATGTCTGGTTGATTCTTTAGCCCTAATTATTAGACTTTTTTTCTCTTTGTATTATTCCTGCCATGTTGTTGTACCAGCGATTTGGTTTTCTTATTTATCCTCATCAGTTCCATTTGTGCTCTCTTTGTCTCGTGAGTCTCGCAGTGTTTATGTTTTTCTTATTGTTTCGCTTCCTGCTAATTTTCATTTGTTTTCTTAGATTGTTGTCAGGCTCGTTTCTCCTTTTGGCTCCAGTTCTCCAGCTCAGCTAATTGTCCCGGTAATCAAGCCCATTGAACCCGCCTGTGTTGGTGAAGCCGCTCACCTGTTTCACCGTCTGTTTCCGCTCCTGCTTTACCTTTGTCCTCCGTTCTGTTTGGCTCGGTTCAGGGCTGCTGCTCGCTCACGGCAAGCCTGTTCAAGTTTGTGCTTTATGTTTTTGAGAAAATAAATCAGTCTAATGTCACACGTCGGCGGCTGTCTGCGCCGCGGCAGCGAGTGTTCAGGAGTACGGTGACAGACAAGAAGATATCAGATGCTTTAGCTGTAAACTCTGCATTCGACTTTCAACAACAGCTACTGCTTCTCATACAGGGGAAAACGTGAAACTGTGGTCGACGGTGACGTGTAGCATTACAGGGTACAAACACTTCGCGGCTGTGTGTCTTTCCATTAGTGAGGAAGCTGTTTGAGCCTGAGGAAGCAGAACTGGACGGAGCAATGAAGGAAGAGAGAACGGAGCAGACTGAACGAGGCAGAGAGGGACGTGACGACGACGAGCAGAAAAACGGACGTATTGCTGCTCGGCGTCACTGACGGCCGAATGATTCCAGAAAAACCACGAGATGAAGTTCAGAAAACCTTTAGTTTCACCGAGCACGTCCACCGACGGGAACGGCTTTCCGACACCGGCGTCAGAGACGTTCCTACGATCCCCGAAATGCAACGGAGACAAACTGGACATGAGTGCAGTTCTGTTTTCATTGAAATCAATTCTGGCGTCAGTCCAGATGTTTGCGTCATTTGACATTAAGGGCGATGCCAATGGAAATCGGTCAGGTGAAGCGACTCGACGTGCAGCAGGGAACGGAGGAGGAGCGGTGGCGGGAAAAAAGAGAAACGGGAGACGAATCGAGTCTGCAGGAAGACAAACGGCTAATGAACGAGCTCCGATGCAGAACGCTGACGCCGCGTAGAAACTAGATACCTTTACTTGAATAACTTTACAAAAACATTATTTCCACATCTACTTGGGTAATGTGAATGTCAAGCGGTTCCCACTTTTTTGGGGTTTAGACTGCAGGTTTTCCATCGGCTTGAACTGGACTTCACCTCAACGACCAAGAATCAGTCAATTCTTTTCTTTCTTTTGTTTTCAAGGTCATTGAAGTGAAAACAGATGAACAACCACAGAACACAAACAAGAAACACAAAACCGTTCAAGAAAACCCTGTAGAACTGAAAGAAGCAAAGGTCAATGTCTGGATGTCAGCTGTCTTTGACACGATGTCAAATTTCTGTTATTTTTGGCATTTATAGCATTTTCATAACTGAAAGTAACATAGTTAAAGCACAATGATGTAAGATACCAGAGTTGATCAAATTTTGCATTTTTGTCTGATGTTCTTAATGATCAAATCAGACATTATGATCAAACAATTAACCTATTTCCCCAAATGCATTTTACTCTGGAGTCATTCCGTGGACGGCTACATTTTTACTATTTCACTGAAGATATAGTGAAGTGGTTTTACTCTAACTGGAGTAAAAACGTATGAGTCCTGCATCCACCTCTGATGCTGAAAACCCGTAAATCAACACGAGTGCTCACACAAACACAGCTCTCTTTAGCCATTCCTAATGCATCAGCTGCGTGTTTGCTTCCCCGCCGCCCGCGCTGACTTAAAATGAGGAGGACGGCAGAGAGAGAGATGTGCTGGGTGTTCATTGTTATCCTTACAGAGTCGCATTTGTAAAGGCTAAAACCACAGTGACCGGCGAGCGCAGGAGCACGGCCGGTGACTCAGAATCAGCAGGTCTGCATCAGAAGGAGGGCTGCTGCCTCTGCTGAGGCCAGCGGCGGCCATGGCAGCCGCCGTCTGACCTGCGTGGTGGACGCTAAGCATTGCGACTGACCTTGTGCTCATTAAACTGACCTTAAGGTGCTGCGTCAAACATCTGGGCGTACAAACAGAAGGATGAACATTTCTGATACATTTACCGTACATTAGTGATGGGAAAGACAGAGATCTAGGAATGAACAGCAGCTTGACATCAACCAGTAATGTGGAGAAAATCCTGTGGTCAAAATCACCTGTGAAGTCTTGATATTTAATTTGCAAAGTGACTTCATGTTCATGTATGTTGTAAAGACGCTAAGGAGCTCAGAGCAATGAGCCTGACTTAGTGTGAGGTCAGATACCTTAAAGCTGCAGTATGAAAGTTTCATGATTCTGCATATTTGTTTAAACTGTAACTATGTGGTGACAGTATGTTTTAAGACAAACTGATCAGTTCTGACTAGAAACAACAAATCAGAGCCAGGAGGCGGGTCTTCGCGCTGTCAATCACCCTCTGCCTCCTTGCTCTCTGCTAGCATAGCCTGAAGTGAACGCTAAGGCGTGTTAGCATGGCCACCGATAAACGATTTTACTGTAATGGTGAGTTGTTTCTCCACCATCAGCACATTCAGCAGTGCATACACGAGGATGGTTGACAGCACTAAAACTGATCATGTCACAGATTATGTGTCTTGTTTACACTGTCACAGCTTGGTGACCATTTTAACAATATGTAAAAAAAACATTTACTTTTAATTGCCAAAATCAAGTGAGTCAGAAATGTACAGCGCACAATCTGTGCTGCGTATGTTAGACACCCTGGTTCATGCTAATTTTTAGGTGTTTGTTTGAACCTGAGCTTAAACCACGAGTCTGTGTAAAAAGTGAACAGGAGGATAAACCCCAAATGGGGCTCAGTGACAACAGTACACAGACAGAATGATGCGGCTTAGGACACACTTCTGAGAGCGTTTGACGGTTTCCAGGCCTGCTAATGAATGCACAGACTTCAACTTGCTCTGTGGGATATCCAGCGTCTCTCAGGACAAGCTGTGGACAACAAAAGCCCAACTAAATAGCAAGAAGGGGGCTCTTGCGGCTTTATAACGAGGAGGCATTTAGCTTGTCCTGTGGGAGTTGGAGAGGGGAATGGAGGATTGGAGGAACACCTGGAGAGAACAACACGGAGCAAAGACACTCTTAAGGTGGCCTGAAGAGTGATGAAGAACGCAGCTGGATCAGAGGGCGATGAGAAGGAAGAAAAATGTTTTCAATGGACTAAGAAAAGAATCTGGGCTTAACAACCCCCCCTTTCTGACTCACCACCACAAACAGAACACATGAGCATCGATGTGGTCGTCAATAATCACCGACGATGACGATGATGATGATCAGTGATGATGATGAGTGATGAAAAACAACTTTTTTGAGCGTGACCATCTTGTTTTAATGCTATTCCCACATCAAATACAAACCTGGAGTGTTGGTTTGAATCGCATGTTTGAGAAATCCTTTAATCTCCATGGCAACCGCCATGGAGATTAAACCACCTGTGTCAAACACCTGGGTAGAAAACTGCAGCTCCTTCTCAAGGCATTAAATAACATAGTCACATTTCTTAAGTCAGATTTCATACACGTAGAATTTTTTTTTTTTTTTTATATAACAACTGGACATAACATAATCACTTCATTGTGCTATAAAAATGGCACCATGTGCCTGGAAAATACATAATACTCTCCTGATTTTAAATTGCAATTTCTCCTTTAAAATTGTTGCTTAAATGAGCTGTTAAGAGTTTTTACCTAAAGAGGACAAAAATAATAATGTTTGAGACCGGTATTGATCTCTGGGAACCAACATGTCAGGATGAACATGACCAGAAAACAGGAACAGACATGGGCTTGATAACTGCAGCTTACAGGGAGAGGGAAAGCAGCAATTTCTTAGATGTGGTAGGAGCCATTAAGATGGTGGGGCCACATTCAGCGGCCAAGAATTTCAGTGTTGAAAATGATTTTTTTTCTTATTATTATTATTTTTTTTAAAACTCATTTCTGCACCACAACTGAGGCCATTTCTAAAAAAGAAAACTTTAAAATCTGCAAGAAAAAAAACAAAACAAACCAACTAATTTTGTAATGTAATCTCAGAAATGCTGTATAAAGAAGGTGCGTGTCAAAAGTAAAAAAAATCTTCACTTCAGGAAATTTCTGAAACTTCAATTTTGAAACTCAGGAATGTCATTGATATGTTTTGACCCCTGAATGACTGAAGAAATAGCAAATAGGACTAAAATTCCCTTTCTTTCTGCAGCCGTCCTCTGTGCCTCACAGAGATTTGTGGATTGCATAACTTATAACTCAACAACATGAGCGTCGCTCTGTATGATCGAAGCTCGGGATTCTATTTTATCATTTTCTTTCCCTACTTTAAGCAGTAACATTAGATCGTTTCTGGTTTTACCCAAACAAAATCTGAAAAATCTCAAGTGATACAAACAGTTTTGCAAAGAATACCTTCAGCTTGAATCAAGATGAGAGGATAAGTTGTATTGAACAAAGTGTCGTCTGTTGCTTATTCTGTCGTTCTTTACTTTTTAAAAATAAAAAAATGTTAACAGGAATTTGCCGCAAAACCATTGAGCCTCTTTACATTCAGCCTAAACTCTATTTCAGTTACTGTTTCTGATGCAATCAAACGGATTAGTCGTGCAATCAGCTCAACGACACAAAAGAAAAAACTACAACAAGATGCTCTACGTTTTCACAGCAATCTCCGTCCTGCATCTGTTTGACAGCCACTGAAGCAAAGCTAAGGAAATTTAGTTCTGTTTACACCTGATTTTCTACCCAAATTATAACAAAGATGTCAAAATTTAAACAGTTGGGCTCGTTTGCAAGAATCATTTCAGTAGCAATTCTATTTATTTTTCCGCCACGGCGAACGACAACGTTGAGTGTAATTATAGATTTTGTCATTACTGAAGTTCTACTGTTTGCTTTCAAAAGTTTGTTTGCAAACGTATCTAAATTAAGAAACGGGGATCACCAACCCTGGTCCTCCAGATCTGCATCATAAATATTCCCCAGGAAAACAGTCATGGATTATTCATTAAGATTTTCTACACACTGATGAATCAAGAAGTGTAAATTATGTCATTTTACCTATATGACATAAAAGACATGTAGACTTGTCATAAAGGAGTTGTAGGCCTGACAACTTATTTTTTTTCCAGTGCCGAATGAACATAATCAAATATTATGAAAAATCAACTTTATTGAGCTTTACATCATGTCATCATTTTATTCTCTCATCAAAAACATACCAGGAGTTTTGCTTTGATTCTTTCATGCATGTTGGAGAAATCCTTCAATTTCCCATGGCAACCACTCAGCTGCACAAAACGCCCGAGAACCAAGAGACGCCACCTCACAGAGCAGCCCTCCCCTTCGACTCCCTGCCCCAGCTCCTTCAGACTAGCCAGCAACAATTAGTAAACACCTGCTGAGCTCATTGTACAAGCTGCTTCTCAGTGAAACGCTTGTAAACATGTCAAAAAGCCATGTTGTGATGACTTCCTGAAGGAGGAGTTTCCGAAAGAACGGGAGCTTTTAAAATGATAGCGGTCCAATTTCAAGGTGTTAAAGGAAATTTGACTTTGAAATTTAAGTCATATTTAATATATATTGCATTTTACAACAACCGAAGATAAAAGATGAAACTGTTACTTGATGGTAGTGTTTTATAGCACAAACACATAAAAATGCCTCTTTATATAAAATATAATTGCAACAATGAGAAATAATTTTACTTATTTTTATATAAAACCATGTTTTTCCAATTTAAATATTGCCAGTTGTTCCTGTTTACACATCCTGATAATGATTGTTTGGCAGCTCAAATATGCAATATATTAGTTGTTATAAACTTTCTGTGCCTATGAAAATATTTATAGTGAAAAAAGTACAGTTTTTTTTTTTTTATTATGTGTTATGAACATCTAGTGTACCAATCACCAGTATTTGGGTAAAAACAACAAGTAAATAAATGACATTTAGAGAAATGTGGTGTTGTGTGCTAAAACAGCTAAGTTGAGTTCAAGTACAGATTTGCAACACTTTTCTGAGCCTGTGCTCCTTTCTCGTCTGACTACTGTCACATGAAGCACGAGAGACTCTGGAAAACCACTGGATAAAAAAAACCCTGCAGTTTATGTTGACTTTCACACAAAGTGCAGCCAGAGTCGCAGCAGCAGAGTTCATAATTGAACTCCCTCGGTTATGGAGCCGAACACCATTGTTTTTAGTCATTACTCCCAGCATGCTCTGCAGAGTCCTTTTCTGTTCTGGCTGGGTGTCAAACCCCTCTTCTCCGTGTGCAGCCTGGCGATGCTTTGCCAGGCGACCTGCTAATCTCTCCTCCAAACAAATGAAGACAGATTTGAAAAGCCAGCACAGATATAAATGGTTCCCCCGGTCTGTCTGCATGCAACAAAAAAAAAAAAAAAAAAAAAAAAACCCAGACAAAAAAAACCCAAAAACAAACTGTTTTGCACTAATGGCAACACTTTCAGTGACACATAGTCAGGTCGGCAATCAGCTGTTTCCTACAGGGTGACGCAGACACACATCCAAACATGCATATACAGCTGCATATCCAGTTAACATTCCGCTTGTTAACTGGTTATGAGCTGTCATGGTGACAGATCCTGCCATTTAATTGGCTGGTAAAGGAGTTATGGGAATTCGGCGCACAGGTGCACATCAGAGAGGCTGGGTGAAGGTTTCTGTACATTAGAGAACGCAGGCTTTGAGGAACACACACCGCGAGAGCAGAGAAATGTCACTGCTGCAGGATCTTCAGTGTGAAGATCACAAAGCAAACAGGTGGTGTGAGGTGGTGTTACTTTGCATGTCAGGTCTTTGGCATGTTCTTATTGTCAACGTCCTCGCATTCTCAGGTTTTTTTTTTTTTCCACTCAAACGTCCATGTCATCAATCTATTTTTTATACCTTTTTTTCTTTTCTTTCAAATTGCACAATTCTATCTCAGAATCCTGCATCCATCTGCTTATTCGCCCCAGAAAACACCACCTCCTTTAAGGTTTCAAAGGGGCAGTATTATGTGCTTTTCAGAAAAACTCTGGCAATTTATTGCATAATAAAGTAACTATTACTTTAAATTTTTGTAAAAATGCTAAATATGTCAAATATGACATAAGGCATTTGTAATTTAACGCCTTGAAATTGGGCCTCTGTCTCCTTAAGAAGCTCCTGCTCTTTCTGAAACTCCACCTTCAGGCTCCTCCACAACATGGCTCCTGTATTATGCTGCTGGTTAGTCTGAAGGAGCTCAGTGAATGAGGGCTGCTTTGACCTGGGAGGCGGAGCTAGGTTCTCCCAGGCGTTTTGCACAGCGGAATGGTTGCAACGGGAGATTACAGTATTTCTCAAACATGCATGAAAGAATCAAAGTTGGGGGAATAACACTATTGCATAACGTAAAGCTTAAACAAGTGAATTTTTGCACGCTATGCCTCTTTGAGGACACTGCCAGCTTTAATATTTCAAATCTCTCTTTACAAAGTCCTGATCTTAAAACTAAGACCAATTGGGGGACAGAGATGAAAATGAATCCAAAACCCTGACTCAACTTAAACCAGGTGTGTACCAGACTTTTAGCTAAAGGCTAAAAGCTTCTGCTAGCATGCCCAGAAGGTTTGGCCCAGGAGCTCAGCAGGGTGAAACCTGCTTTACCAGATAACTTTAAACGATCCTGAAGGCGGCGCTAAAGATCCACTCACTTATGTGAACCTCCAACTGACAGGGGGAGTGCTTTCTCTTTACGACTTGTGATAGTCTTCATGTTTGTGCTAACTCAGATGTGTTTCTGTTTGCCACGCCATAAGAATTTGCTTCCTTCTTGTAATTACTGTAATAAATAATTTAGGCATGAGTGCTTTGCAAGTGTGCTGGAAAGTAAGGCACGGTGTCAGCTTGTTAGTCTTTTCTGAAAAGCAGAACCATTTCCTTTGATTAAGTTGTTAGAAAAAGTGTTTGCGATTCGATTACTAAATATAACAAGCAAGTACGTATTGAAACATGTAGTTCTGCAGTCGCTTTCATGATGTCACGACGTCGACTGGGCGTTGTTTTCATCGAGCCGTTTCACCGGCTTCAATCTGTGCTCCGCAATTTGTATTTTGCGCTTCTTGCATGAACCCGCGCAGACAATTCTCAGCCTCGTGTTTTATGCATGACATCCTGGCTGTTTTCAGAGTTTCCTGGTGTGTCTCCTCGTTGTTTATTTGTGTCAGCGTGAGCGCAGGCTGTCTTTTATAGACCAGAGAGAACCGAGCGTGGATCAGTGACCTTTGCACTGTTACATTTTTAAAACGGGACGTGAATAATTTACCACGTTGGAATAAAGTGGCAAAGGATGAAATATAAATTAAAAATATTTGAGAGGTGGTGGATGAAGGGGGGGAGGAAAGGAGCTAAACAGCTCAAACAGAATAAATAAGTGGAGCTAGACGAACGACTCTGCAGAGAAACTTCTTAGAAAAGTGCAAGGCTCGACTATTACATTATGCTGCTCACTGTTTGTCACTCCTGAAGTCACACAAAATGTGAAATTACAGATTTTAATGCACCAAAGGCCACAGTAGAAGTCATTCAATCCCTTGAAAATCAGCGTTTTGTTCAGTGGAAAAGTCATTTTACTAAATAAAGAAGAAAATAAAAAAAAAATGTGTTTTTTTTTTTCCCCCTTAACCTTTTCTGAAAAATATCACCGTTTACATCATTTCTGGTAGACAACGTTGCATTTTGGAGGAGAATGAACAGGAGTGGAGGTATTTCATAAAAACACAATGACCGATTATAATTTAAACACAAGAAGCAAGTAATCAGTAGACAGACGTACAAAAAGCGGCCGCTGTTATTAGCATGCAGAACTCATTTTCTCTAAATTCTCTAACGTATCTGTTGAATTCACACATGATCTCATTTGCTTTCTTTCCAGCCCTCTCTCTCTCCGTAGCTGACTGGATAATGATCACACTCAGCTGGTCATTTATTTTCCGTTTCTCATGCGGCTCCACCAGCAAATTTCAGGGCTGCAGAGTGTCAAATAAAAACAGTTTTACTGAGCAAATCATGAATTATGCTGTTTGAGTGGAGTTTGGCTACAGAGATGTATTTTCTTATGCTATATTTTCACTCACAATTTGTCACTTAAATTTATTTACAATTACACATTATGCACACATGCACTGTAAGTAATATTGTTTTAGCAAGAGCTAAAAATGTTAATAGTTTGGAACTCAAAGCAAAAAAAAAAAAATACAGTAAATTGTAATTATTTTACCATAGATTAAGAAGGGTATATTGATGAGCCATCTTAAAGAAAATGTAATTATGTATATTTAAGTGAAACTCCAATTTTATATAGTCTTAATGCCTTTTCAGAGATCCACATCTCATTTCTTGTCAGAAACAAACTTCAGTTGTTGCACTGGATCCTCTTTGTACCTGAAAAATGCTGAGAATGAAATGGCCCAAACTGCCCAAGTAGGAGACAGTAAATATTTAATCACCCACACCCGACCTCAGAGATGTTGTCTAGATAAGGCAACAAAATGCTTTGCTCCGTATTCTCTGAGCTGATCCGGCGACCTGTACAACAGCCGAGACAGTAGCTGCGTTTCCATTACAAATGTGAGCCAAACTTAATGTTCTGGCGTGAAAAAAAAAAAAAAACAGCACAATTTTGCAATTGTGTTGTTTCCAATAAATGAGAAATGTAATTAATAACGCACATGAATGAATTTGCTCCCGCGGTAAGTTGTTAAAAAACATCCTCCTCCTCACACTTCCTGTTGTCTTCTTTGTCGTTCCCGCCAGTAGTAACATCATCAGGTTGTTGATCATGTGACTCGTGATGCAAAAAAGTGTTCCAGTTGCAGTCTTAGTGCTAAAATATTTTAGCATAAAAGGATATATCCCTTAT
>VMRN01000063.1:2344456-2355220 GCA_010277015.1 Poeciliopsis turrubarensis
CCTCTGTGGCGAAGTGAGAAGGGGAGACCAGCTGATATATATAGCCTTAGTACTTAATTTCACAGATGTTTACTCAAGGTGACTAGCAGGATAGCAGGATAACTCCTCAAACTCAGTTCCCATAACTTGATTCATACTTTCTAAAGACCTAAAACTTGTTTCAAAAGTCTGAACCCATTAAGAGCCTTTTTGTCCCCCAGAGCTTTAACTTCCTGTTCACCATTCGCAATGAGCTCTTGGCCTTTCGAACTTCTGCCTTCCTCTGTGAGCTGGGTTTGGCTTTGACATTTGGGAACAGTGTCCTCCTTCATCACGCCTGCTTGCTGTGAAGATCTACTGCTGCCACTCTGTCCTATTGAAAATCTATCATGACTCCCGTCTTTGAAGTCCTCCCGAAAGCAAATGGTGGGAAAACGAATGAGTTCTCGCTCATCAGAGGAGCCATCGACTGCCGCGCCGCAGATGCTCGTTAAACACAGAGGAGGTAGGAATTAGCTCTGAGTGAGAAAACCTTATGGCTCCTCTGTGGCGAAGTGAGAAGGGGAGACCAGCTGAAAGACGGTCAGCTGACAAACCTCATCCGAAGCAAACGGCTCTCTTCAGATAATTGACTTCATGTTGAATACTGACTTTACTTTGCTTTCCTTTATTTATTTTTTTATTTTTTTTATTTTCGGTTGGCTTCAAAAAGGTACAAGCCACGTCAATAAATCGGTCCATCAAACTCTCAGTCAGTGAATCAGTTTAAGAGACAGAGATGCTCAAATGAATGGAGACAAATAACAAGCCATGCTCTGTCCGCCGCCCGCTCCATTACTGCAGAGTGCTGGTCATCGGATGATAAATTGATGTCACCTCAGAGTGTGGTGAGATGTTCTGCTCCTCGGTGCCTCTGCGCTAATACCGATGACATCTTTCATAAATCACATCTTTTTTTTTTTTTTCTTCTTTTTTTTTTTCAATCAGGTAGTAATGGAAGCTGGACACAGAGAAGTCCCAGCTGAGGAGAGGAGGCGAATTTGAGGGCAGCGAGAGTGATGTGTATTTCAATTCCAATCACCCTGACAGGACAATTCAGTGTTTGTAGCTCAAATAAACCATTCTTTTACCTTTGGATTGCACCTTCATTCAGTTGAGTTCATTTATAGAGAGGACACATTTACAACCAATTTCAACCGAAGGCGCTTTACAAGAAAAGATGATTCAATTGAGTCATACAGATAGATTTAAAATCAATTAGATACTTGTCAATTGGATGTTAGCTATCAAGCAGTCCAGTCGAAACTTTTCAAACGAAATTATTCATATTGACAAAGAAGTTATCCCTTCAGGTGACTACATCAGGTCAGTAGCTGCGTTTAAATTACAAATGTGCGTAAATATTTGTTTATATTCTGCTCATGTAAAAAAAACCCCACAATTTTATTATTGCTATGTTTCCATTAAGGAAGAAATTAAATGAAAATCACCTGAGTAAGTTGGTTGAGGCGATACGTTATAAATCATGGCAGCAGAAAAGGTTTTACGATATTCGTAACTCAGCCATGGCGCTCATCATCTATCAGCCAATCAGAGGAGACGTCAGCATCTTATTCAGGCGTTGGAGCAACAAGCCCCGCCTACCTGGGTGTGGCCACTCATGCAGTGTTTTGGGGAAATTGTGGTTGGTAATTTTTCATTGTAGTCATGGAGTCAACATTTTCGAACGACACACGACTCTTTATGAGCTGAATGATGCTATGGGAGCTCTGATGGAGCCAGCTGAATATTGTCTGAAAAAACAAAAACAAACCATCGTCCTACTACCATTTCCTGTCATCGTCTTTGTTGTTTCTGCCAGTAGTAACATCTGGTTGTTGATCATGTGACTTGTGTGATGCGAAAATGAAGCCAGAACCGACACAGAACAGAAAGCAAATCATTCTCCGCAGAAAGAAATCAGGAGGAGGAAACAAAATTACAAGATAACAACTGGGAGACCAAGGAAGGGAGTCAAACCGCAGGACTGGGAGGCATCGGGAACTCTGATAGCTATAAGCAAGAGAGAGGAATTTGTAGGACATGGGTCAAAATAGGCGACAGGGTCCGAAATTGAGCTGGACGATTCAGCTGGTAACTGATAGACTGAGTGGCAGCGGAGAGAGTGAGGTCAGATTAGGAAGGATGGATGCGGAAGGAGAAGAGAGAAGGAGTGGAGGGGAAATTTGGGTCGACAAAGTGCAGCTGCTTTTGGAGAACGAGCGAAAGAGAGAGGGGAGCGGGGGGGGACATGAGGCAGGAAATCAGTTGAGCAGACAGAATGTAGAGTATGTGTGGAGGAAGGATTAATGGCGGAGGTGAAGATGAGAGAGAGGTAGAGAGAAAGCGGGATGAAGGGGCGAGATGCGGTACAGTCATCAGTATTCCAGCGCCGTGCTCGGTTTCTCGCCAAGACAAATGCGAGCCAACATCAGGGAGGAAGTGGATCAGCTGAAACACACAGACCTGTCCCTCTGTCGCTGTGCCTCTCTTCATTTTTCTCCCCCTCTAACCCCTCCAACTGCCCCGAAAGAGAGAACCCACATCGGCTGAGCAGCTGCAGAGGCTCAAATGGTGAACCTTCCCAAATGTGGCAAAAAAACAAGTAAAACAGCACGGAAATAATAATCTGAGCTTCAGTTTGCTTTTTCCTTAGACTCATACAGAATATTGTGTATACAATACGCAGTATAAATGTATTGGAAGATATTCTTTGTAATCTGACTAAGTTTCAATACAAACTTTAATAAGCAATAATTTATTTTTATTTTAAAGGGGCAGTATTATTTAATTTTCCAGGTACAATGTGCCGTTTTATAGCCACTTAAAAGAAATTGACTACGTAATTTAACGCTTTGAAACGGTGTCTCTGTCTCTTTAAGAAGCTCCTGCTCTTTCTGAAACTCCGCCTTCATGAAATCGTCACAACTCCTCCGGTCATCAAGTAGCTACTAGCAGATTCTATAATACTCAAGGGTTTTTTAACATTATTGTTTGAATATATATATTATATATATACATTTGTGCACTTTGAAACATAGACAGTCTGTGGTGCCAGACATTTTGAAGATTCAGGGATGCCAGTTTGGCATAGTGGGTTGTTGTGGCAGCAGCAGTTCCTCTGGGTTAACGTTCGGATCGGTTTTACCGTGACAGAAAGCATCGTAAGTTCTAATGGGTCACAAAACGAGGTAATCAGAGCCTTGGAGGAACACCACCTTACATAACACACCCTATATTTAGCACTCCAGACAAACAAAGTTGAATTAGTGAACACGTGTAGTAAAAACCGCCTGCGAGGAGCAGCCAGGTGCTGCTGATCAAACACACATTAGGAATCGATGAAGAGTTCTTGCTAAGAATTTCTACTTGATGTCGATTCATTAAGCAGAGTTTTTTATTTTTATATTATAATGAATTAGCAGAAAATGTTTACCCAGAAAGGTGATGAAAATATATCAATGAAAGTTGATGACGCCGACGATAAACACAGGACAGAAACATGCTGTGGGCCTGGTCACAGCCTTCCAATCAGAATAGGTCTCACACACACACACACACACACACGCACGCACACGCACGCCTACACACCTATGAACACTCACACCGTAAGATATGGGCTTTAGTCTTAGACATGTAAAGATGTTCTGCTTCCTGTAACAGCTAACTGTGTTGCAGTGCTAACATCAGCATATAAACATGGTTAAGGTAAACTGGTTTCATTTTTCTTTTTTATAATTCTGTACTTATTGAAACGTCATTTCAAAATTTTAAGGCTGAACAACAGTAAGCTCATTCCTCCATGATTCCATTTCTGGTTTGAGGAAATAAATGGGGTTGCGTCGGTGGGGATGATTTGTCCGCTTTCGCTTGCCATGATGTGGCTGGTGGTGAAGCACAGAGGAGTTGTTGTAAGTTAGTGACGCCTGAGTGGACGTCCTGAGGCGTCCCAGGTTAAAAGCCCTTTAACTTCGACACAGAAATCACAAATTACACTTTTTCAAAAGTGTTCGAAAGTCTTACGAGACCTTTTATAGTGTGAGAGCTACATTAGTGGTGAGACTCAGAATATATATTTTTTATACTTTTATGTGCTTTGTGGGGTTTCAGGAAATTGTGGGAAATAGCCTTTCTAATTGAATTTTATCCATGCAAGTTCGATGTTTGGCACATCTGCAGGGAAAATTAGGTTTAGACCGAATATCTAAACCACTGCTTGAAAATCCAAAGTGTGTGTTCAGAGTCTTTCACTTTAAAGTTTCTGTGTATGTGCAGCTCTTTAACGCTGTTTGGAACATTAGAGGCAGTATTATGTGTTTTCCAAGCACACTGGACCATTTCACAGCAGAATCAAGTTAGTGTCACCTTCACTTATTATGAAAATACTGAGGATGAAAAATGACTTACAAGAAATTTGTCTTAGCAATTTAATGCCTTGAAATTGGGCCTCTGTCTCTTTAAGAAGCTCCTGATTGAGCACGTCATCACAATGTTTCTCCATTGAGCCTTTAACAGTGAGTAGTTTGTATGATAAGTAAAGCAGGTGTGCAGTTCAACCAGGTTTTTGCTAATTGCTGCTGCTAGTCTGGAGGAGCAGAATGGCTACTCCAGAAAACCACAGTAACTTTTTGTTACTAAAAAATGGCTAACTTTATTAGCCATGATAATTTTTGGAGTTTGTTAGATAATTTCATTTGTGTGTGCAAAGCGAAATAATGTAAACATCCACAGTAAACCTAGAATGTTTTTTTTTTTAAGCAGCCTTGTTAATTTTTTTTAACAGCATTGGAAAATACTTTTAAAACAAGAACATTTTCATAATGAAAGGGCAACAAATATTGTCAACAACTTTAGCTTAGAGAATTGAGTCTAACATCAAAGTCCTGATGAAATACAAAGTTTTGCTTCCTTTTTTCTTCTGCTAATGTTTTGGGGGCACAAGAACATAGAATCCTAAGGGTCAAAATGCCAATTTTACGGCCAACGGAAACGCAGCTACTGACGCTCTCTCCAGGATGTGTCCTCTCAAGAGACACATTTGAAACCAGATCAAGTTCATTTGGGGAGAAAAATAAATCACAAAACATGGATTTCAGTATCATTTCCAAACACCAGAACTGATACTGCTGGTGTGAACAGTTCTGAAGACTTTCCACAGCTGACTCACTTGATCTGGTTTAGTTTTCCGTTTCAGATCTCAGATGTCATTCTCTCTCTCTTTCTCTCTCTCTTTTTCTTTGGTTCCAATTTACTGACATGATGTGAATTCCCCAAAATACATTTTTAATTAAGCAATATGCCTACAGGAAATTGCCACATATTTCTCCAAATCAGCCTGTAAGCATTTATTTGAAGGTCTATATTTAGACATTAATTAAAGCTTTGCAGCAGAGCTCTGCAGAGAACAACAACTCTGTAGTTATTAAAGCCTTTGTATTGTCCTCGTTGCTTCTCGCGCACACAAACACATTCACGCAGGCACGTGTTCTGATGTTGTAATAAAAGGAATGAGATAGAGGAAGCCAGTCGGCTCTACTGTGTCTTATTTGTACCAGAAAAGATGGGCAATCAAACAGAAATTAAAAGAAGGGAGAGAAGAAGGGAAGAAAAACCGCGCGGCAGGAAAAAGAGAAGGCAAAGTGTTGTTAAGATGAATGTAAAGTGCAAGAGGATAAGCAAGTAGGCCAGTAGAGAGAGGAGGAGAAACAGGAGGAGGAGAAAATAGGTTGAGGGGAAAAGAAACAGGATTGGGAATTGATAAATAGATTATTGTATGCATGGAGCCTCTCTGCTTCTTCTCTTCATCTTTCCCACGTCTCCACCCGCATCCCTCCTCCCCTCCAGACACCACATAAACAGAATTTCTAACTCATCTGTTTATTGTAAATGAGCCTAAATAAGGCCAGAACACAGAGGATTCACACAAACACAAAGGGTGCGTGTGTGCGTGTGTGTGTGTGTGTGTGTGTGTGCGTGCGCACGCCAAGCAGCTGTACCGTAGAACGTCTTCCCTGTTCCAGGCCGTGTTTGTCTTGTCTTTTCGCTGCTCTGAGTAGCTGTAAATGAGCTTCTGTGAATGTCGGCGGAACGGCTTCGACGAGAAGTGTGGCCTAAACCTTAACAACACCGCAGACACGTTCACCCCTGAGGCCTGCAACCTGCAGGCCTTCTCTTACACCAGGAACAAAAAAAACTCATATTCTCCTGAAAGCGTTTCTGCACCTTCAGCTTTTTCACATTTTCTCACCTTCAGTGTTCTTAAAGAGGCAGAATTAGTCTATAAAGTTGATTCTTTCAGTTTACATCATGTCACAATCTATCAAAAACTCACTTTTCATGCATGTTTGAGAAATCCTTTAATCTCCCGTGGCAACCATTCAGCTGTTCAAAACGGCTGGGTGGACCTAGCCCCGCCTTCCAGGACAAAGCTCCTCCTACTTTATGCTCTTTTTCAATGATAAAATGAAAAATACTCATCATCAGCTATTTTCTCCTCCCTCTATTCAGTGACTTCCTCACTTTCAGCTTCCTCCCTTTTCTGGAATAGTCGACCTGATCCAGAAACCCAAGACCTGCCACCTGTTCATCACATCCTTTTTTCACAACTGCAGTTGTGATTTTGTGCAGTCTCACAAAAATCCTCTGTGAGATTTTTGGGTTCTCACAGAGGACCCAAAAATCCTCTGTGAGAATCAACAGGTGTGAGCTGCGTTTTCCACTGTGGCTCCTGACAATTCTGAAACTTCAAAGCAAGAAGGCTTCTTTTTTTTCTCCAAGACAATTTGACGAGACATCTTCATAGCCTAAAACACAGGTGTCAAACTGGAGGCCCCGGGGACCAAATGTGGTCTGCCGTAGCTTTTTATGTGGCCATGAATAACATCAATCAGTCCCTCTAGTTTTGTGTGATACCTTAATTATGGAAATTTATACAAAAAAATACTTGTGAGTTTATTATAAATTTTTTTTCTTTCGCAAAAGTGATTAAAAACCTTAGGTTTTACTGATACTAACTCCCACCAGCAGGTGGCAGGATTTCTACCTTTTCCTACACTGCTGCCTCAGCTTCACTGGATTTCCAAATCTGTGGTAAATGTGACAGGAAACAAAAGGTCACATTTTCATAAATAAGCACAAATATTGCAAAATTCCTTGCAAATGTTTCTAAATTGGAACCACAAAATAAGTGATTTTGATCGCAAAAAATTACAAAAATAACCATGAAAACCTGGATGTTCTGAAGAAGAACTTATTAAATACACAGCTATTTAACATTTTAACAGTTTCTTAATGGGTTTTATCAATACATTCCTCCACAATTGGCCCTTTTAAGAACATTGATGATCCCAATGTGGCCCCCTGGTCGTTAGCTTGAGTCATTAGCTTCAAATATGTCTACCTGGCATTATTACAGTGGGATTGCTTTACTTACAGAGTCACGCTTGGAACAAGTCTACATGGTGAAAAACATTCCTGTTTTCTCAGCAGAAACCCAGCTGGGCTTCCACCCCCTCCCCCCGTCAGTCAAGCTTTTTGTAAATCCTCATTTTGTAAAAGCCAGACGACGAACCGCCACCTGCAGCACAGCGCGCCGATGCACCCAGAGCGAAATTAGTGAACAAAAGGATTCAAGGAACTAAATAAGGGAGGTTGGCTCCAATTTCAGAGCACGGGAAGACATTCTGGCTCATCGCTGCGCCACACACGGCACCACACAAAATCAACAAATTACTCAATTAGACACATTGTAGAGAAACTTCACTGGCAAAAGAACAGCCTAATTCAATCCTCCTTGGTAATCTGTGCTGTAATTACTGGTTCTTTGGATTTTCCGTGAGAACTTGGTGATGTTTTAATATACTCAATCTCTCCTATACTGCAGAATACCAGTTATTTCCAACATAATAATAATAATGAAAAAAATAACTATGTTATATTTGGTTCTTCTTACAACAAAAAAAATCAGGAATTATGTCCCAACTATAAAAAACTATGTAAAACATTTCATAATTTTCACAGGCATGATTTTAATTTGCACTAACATATAACACATTTTTAAAGGGTTGTTGAACAGAATATTAAACACTTTTTACAATTTAATAAGAAAGATATGTTTAATCTCCTAATACAAGAAGGCCAGGATTTCAATTCTAGATGGGGGAAAAACAAAAAAGTTTCTGTAATTAGAAACTTGAGGCTTGATTTGCAATGAGAAAACCTTTGGGATTGGAAGTATGGACAAGTCTAGCATTTAAAAATTTGTAAAACATACAAAAACTGCTTTTTAATAGCTATATTGACCATATAAATGCGCAATTTGACATTTTGAAAATAATCAATTGAAGGTTTTGCATGAGGTGTTATTTTTGGGCCTTACCAAAACTGGATTTTCTTTTTTGCGAAATTGCAATGGAAACACTTTTTTCGCATCACATGATCAATAACCAAATGTTGCCACTGGCAGAAACCACAAAGAAGTTGACAGGAAGCAGTTTGAAGAAGATGACACTGCATGTTTTCTGACAACTTATCGCGTGAACAAACTAATTCGCATCTGATTTTAATTACATTTCTTATTTAATGGAAACACGACATGTGCGAAAAGCATTCGTTTCGACATTAGTCAAATATGAACAGTTCTCCCTCTAATCTTAGAATATACATGTTTTCATAAAATTGTGAAGCGAACAGAATTTCAGTCAACTCCATTCTAAAAGTGGAGCATCTATCCCACCATCTGTAAATTATAGAAAAAAAATGTATTCAGAAACAGAGTCTCACACAGCGCTGCAGGTGTAGGCCGCAGGCAGCACAGATCACCAGCCCCCCAGAAACATGGAGGACCACCGTGAAAACAAGTGGAAAGTGAAAGACGGACATGAACATGAACACAAATGTAAAAAAAAAACTCCATGAAAAACAGAAAGAAAGAAAAAATCTCCCAAAGTCAAAAAATGTAAAAAGCCTGAGGCGCCACTGGTCAAGGAGAATTTACAGATCACAGGAGATTTCTCTTCTGCTTTAGGATCTCACTGCCTTGTGGGATCCGTTTGAGAAGCCCTGTGAAGATCTGACGCAGCAAACTCCCATGATCCCTTGAGCTTCTCTGCCAGGGTAAAGATCTGCAGCAGGGGTTTTAACTAGGACGAGAATGAAGCAATTTTTAATCTGATTAATCGAAGGGCAGCAGTGATTTAATCCTAAAATAAAACACCTTCATTTGATAAATTGTTTAGAGAATAAAATTTGTGCTCAATAAAGCTATTATTTGAAGTGGAAGAAACACAGATAAATCAGAACAGAAGTTTTAAGAATCAAAACCATTACCCGTATTTAATATTCACAAGTTTTCAAACTGTCAGTGATGTGATGTGGAGTTTTGTGTTGAGTGCGCAGTGAGCCTGATGTAAGAACGTATGTCTTTGTGAACAAAGCATATCGTGCGGCATGTTCGTTTTCATCCCACACACATCTTCAGGCACACACTCTGTGTCTGCGCTTGCAACTTGATAGAGTTTATGAAAATGAACCACACCGCCATTCAATCACAGACAGGTTTTCCTCATCCTGAGTAATTCTTGCAAATGCTGGATTTGCTGTTGGGAGGTTTTCTGTTTTTATTTCCCGGTTCTCCATTAGAGGTCACTAGGAAAATGATGGTCTCTTAGAAGGTGGTGCTGAACAGGTG
This sequence comes from Poeciliopsis turrubarensis, assembly GCA_010277015.1. NCBI lineage: Eukaryota > Metazoa > Chordata > Actinopteri > Cyprinodontiformes > Poeciliidae > Poeciliopsis > Poeciliopsis turrubarensis. Next base: position 2,354,163 of record VMRN01000063.1, read on the forward strand.
TGCTGCTGCTGCCCTGTGGTTCGTCAGTACGTTTTACTGGGGAATGTGAGGAGTTGGCTGCCAGTTATTCGTTGCTTGATTGTTAACCTACCAACCAACCAAGACCTCTGAGTTCCTTGTGAGTATTCTCCGTGCTCCTCTGTCTCTCCGAGGTTTTCCTTGAGCTGAGATTGAATCTTTCTGTAGTCCTGGGTCTCCTGCCAGGGCCACCTACAACTATTCCTTCTCTGCATCATTTTACTATAACTGGCAACTTCATACCTCCACTTCCTCAGTGCGACCTGTCTGCCCTCCAAACTTTCCGTCTCCTGCCAAGCTCTCTAGTGCACCATCATGCACGTCTGAAAAGTCCACACTGGCCGCTTCTCCCCGGACTGCATTTACTGCCCCCCACCCCTGGCCTTCCACATCCTCTTCATCTTCCTCCTCACCTTCCCGCTGAATTTCGTTCTCTCTCTGACTCGATCCTCCTCCTACAGCTGGTGCTGCCCTGAGTTTCAGAATCCCTCGGGGTCAGAACCACTCTGACGTCATTATTCACTGCACTGTACTCAATAAATCTTTAAAAACCTTCTCCCGGTCTCCTGAGAGCGTTCATGCATGTGGGTCAGGCAGCGTCAGAAAACCAAACGCAAAGAATAGTTCAATTTTGTACCCAGTAAATATTGAGGCGTACAAATACTCATGATTGTCCGTTTTAGGATCAATTAGTGGTTTCACAAAAACCAAGAGGCCCCCTGGTGGACGGCCCCAGTTCTCCTAGCTGCTGGCTGAGCAGCTTTTCTGCAGCTTCTGTCTTCGCAAAGGCTGTAGTGGACTGCAGGTGATCAAAGGCACCGTGCCAGTCAGTTTGTTTTGGTTAACAAGAGATACGAACTGTGCAAACCTGCAAGTGCCAGGACTTGAACTGATTGACAAACCACCTCTCTTTGATATAACGTTTCTCCTTCATGCTCTGCATGTCCTATCAAACTTTCATTGCTGGTGCACAGAGGGGCAGAACTTGAAAGAATGAAGTATATTGTTGAATCTAAACAACAATATACATACAGTCCACT
>VMRN01000063.1:2355320-2420693 GCA_010277015.1 Poeciliopsis turrubarensis
TAAGCAACAGACATGAAACACTTTGGGCTTAAATATGTTCATTAGAAGATCCACTCCCTCTATTTGTTTTCTGTTAAATACAGTAGTTATATAACTACTGTATTTTCAAGGGGGAATCCAAATACTCTTCAGAGTCCACCTCCTAGCCACTAGATGATTTAATAATGATGCTTAATTTAATACAAACCCACATAATAGCCAGTCTATAATACAGTTTAGATGTTTATTTGTATTTCTGTGCCTTTCAACTGCTGAAAAGATAAAAAAAAATAAAAAATTCTTCACACAAACACTAAAATGTCTGGATTTTATTGCTTAATTTCCTCTATCTATTTTTGCAAGTGGGCACCAAAATCTTTAACAACTGTAGAACAGAAACCCACTAGTGACTTTTTCTGCTGTTGACAGCTCCTCCTGCTTCCTACGTCTCTGCAACAATACAGCGTCTGATATCAAACATAATATCAGCAAAACGTAACCACAGCAGCCAAGGTTCAGCTTTCAATTAGATTGAATGCCGAGCAATTTTTACAGTCTCAATTTCATCCTATAGTTCACAGAAATAATCCTTTGGACACGAATTCCTGCTAGAGAGAGCATCTAAGGGAAAGTAATACGCACATTCATACATGTAGGACCTTTAAACCTAAGCAGACAGCATGGGGTATGACTCAACTATTAGCCGGCGCTCAGAGACGAGAGGGAAACGGAGAGAGAGCCAAACGGGGGGGAAAAAAAACAAAAAAAAACATGGCTGGTGCTAAAGTTAGTCTGAGTCTGAACGGTCGTGAAAACACATTGAATGTTTGCGCATAAACGACTGGCTCCGAGAAAAGGTCCGGCAGAGTTAATAAAGCATGTCGACATAATTAAGAAAACAATTACATTTGCATTCTGATTAATGGTCAGTGACATTTATACAATGTGAGGCTCGAATCCCACAGTGCGTTGACTCTTTTAGAAAACGATCATTAAGAGTATAAACGTTGAAATAATCCCTGATGACCAAACAAACATTGTTTTATACGTGTCACTGCTCCCATTTACTCAGGACTAGAAGTCATTTTCCTCTGGAGAAGATGGAAGCGATGTGGATGAAATACCGTCTTGTTCTGTACAGGCAACTTGATTAACAGTATAAAGAGGGCTTTGACTACACCCCCAGGCTGTAGTATGATGAACATGGGTTTTTGAAGAACCTCAGACACCCTAACAGTGAGTGTAAATAGACTTTCTACATAATGTACAAGTGATGTTTTCTCCTAATTCTGCAGCTCGCAGTCTTGAGAGGCTCACATTTGCAAACGTCTGTCAACTGGATATGTAAAGTGGCTTGTTGTGGTTTATAGTCATGGGTTTATAACCGGGGGGGAAAAAGTGTGTGTTTTCCCACTTTATGGTGTTTGGAGATGGAGCATTTGGTTGTGGATATAAATAGGTTGTTTTCATTAATATTTAGGAAGGGGTATTTGCTAAACTAAAAATAAAATACAGTGACATGAAATGCTGATGTTCATGCCTTCAACTTTTTTGTTAATTCTAGATAAGTGCACACACGGGAAAAAAGGACAATAATTTTGCTTGGCAACTGTATTAGAACATTTGAGTTTCTTTTTATTTAGTTGCTGTAAATTCAAAAATGCCCTTTGTAATTGGGGTTCTATACGAATCGATTTAGTAATAACATCCGCTTAGACCTTCCTTCAGTGTTGCAGTTTGTCCACCATCCAGACGAGGGCCAGTTGATACAGAAACAAAGGTACCGGTGTCATACCAGAGAAATGGTCCAAATAGAATCAGCCATTTGCTACAAAGTGCATTTCATGTGGTTCCATTTTGAAATGCAAACACTCACCTTTCATTTTTCCATTCGCAATCTTAGACATTTTGCAAATATGTCCAATTTTAGTAATGTGAGAAAACCCAAAGTGTTCTGAATAAGTCTGTATTAAATACTGACACAAAACAATGTCAAAATTTTTCTTTTTAATTCAGCATATTATGAACAATTTTGCCTATTTTGTCATTGAAAGAAAGTCGACCATTTTCACGGTCGACTTGGTCATAAGATCAATTAACTTGAAATGAACTAATTAATTGATAAATACATCTTTGATTCATCCTCGTCCTGTAAGGAGAAACAGGCGAAGCTTGTCAAAGAATGTCTTTAGTAAATGTAAATCATCTTGGTAACCTCAAACTGTCCAACTTTGTGTCAGTGAGAAAAAAAACGTCTTTGAGTTTAGTGCATGTAAACATATGGGTTTAACTTTAAAAAACAATTGGATCAAATCAAAGTAAAGTTATAGCTGCACTAGAAAAAGACCAAAGATATATATATTAAAGAAATATAATCTAGTTCTACTGATCTTTAATGAAGTACATGGCTGGATCCACTTCAACAATGAATTAATTTTCTCTTTGATGCATTTGTTGGTTCATCAGAAATAGGTTTGTTGGCATCAGTTTTTCTTTGAAGTAAAGAAGCATTATTTCTAAGTCAATGCTTTCAAGTAACTTTTACACGGAGCCACATCAGAATCAGCGAATCCCAGTTAATCTTCAAAGAATGTGAAGCGGCAACAGCACCAGCAAACCCCTCGTGTTGCTTTTTAATTGCTGTGCTATTTTCAGTCTGAATGCACATAACACATGCAAACATGTACACAAATATGCCCTGTGCAATTATCAGTGACTTTTGTGGGCTCATCACATTCACAATGAGCCAGACAAAATTAGAAATTAGGTTGTTAATTAGTATCACATTAATGACAAAAAAGTCCCAGCGCTTAGAAATTTGAATCTGAATCGTGCTGTTTCGCTTTCTCTCTTTTTGTTGAGTCTGTCCTGGGAGGCTTTGAGGAACAGCTGCTTTATTTTCCAGTTCCGAAAACAGGACACTGTAATTCCAGCTTTGCTAAGGATGAAATAAGTTGTTTTTCAGGAGTATGTTGTGGTTAATAAAAGATGCACGTGCAAAAAATGAGAAAAGCAATTAGCCACTTTAGAAGATAAGATGATTAAAAGGCCAGTATTATGTATTTTCCAGGCACGCAGAGCCATTTTGTAGCACACGCACTGTAATTTCAGTTGTTATAAAAATGTTATATGTGTATCAAAATGCGACAGGAAAGACATCTGACTTTGTAATTTCAAGCTTCCAAACTGGTTCTCTTTAAGAAGCTCCTGCTTTCTGAAACTCCGCCTTCAGGAAGTCACCACAACATCGCTCCTCTATTAACCCTTTAGTAACATTTTGACCAGCGTTTTACTGAGAGGGAGCTCTTCTAATGAGCTCAGCTGATGCTGCAGTTCCACCAGATGTTCACTAATTGCTGCTGGCTAGTCTGAAGGAACTGCTTGGAGGGCTACTCTGTGAGGCAGAAGCTCAGAAACTGCATCTCAGGAGCTTCGCTTGAACCGGACATTCATCTGCCTGTGTAAACCTCCTTCTGCTGGACCAGCCGGCAGAGCAGGCCGTGACAGCGGCCCTCTGAAATGTGTGTGAGTGTGCGCGCGCATTAATGGGCTGTGACTAAAGTGCTGAGTAAGGCTTGTCCTCTCCCCCTGTAAGTATGACATAACCGCTGAGCAAAACACCGAAGTAAATGTGTGTGAGTGTGCGTGGGTGCGTGTGTGTGTGTGCGTGTGTGTGTGTGTGTGTAAGAGCTTGAACATGTTCCTTGGTGATGGTTCTAATCATCTGCAGATCATATTTATCAGCCGGCAGACTGTTTCATCTTTCTGTTCAAATAGGGTAGAGATCAGAGTGGTAATATTTCTGTTCATCAAAAGTCTGACACGCTAGACTTTTTTCTTCTCTGTCATTTTGACCAACAGCATTAAAATAAAACACAAACCATCAATCATGCTCTATTTTTACCCGTCATATTATAATCATATTCACATTAGGCTATTTAGCTGCACTTTTATGCGGTTTAGTTAATATTCACCTAGTTCCGGGGTCTGCTGTCCTGTAACTTTTAGATGTGCCTCTGCTGAACCACCTGAATAGAATAATTAGGTCATTAAGGTTCTGGAGATCTTATCTAGACAAGGAGGAGGTAATTAAGCCATTTCATTCCAGCGGTTTGTACCTGTGGCACATCTAAAAACTGCAGGACAGCGGCCCTGGAGGACTGGAGTTTGAGGCCCCTGACCGAGTTGAACCGTGAATCCAGATCCCATCACACATAAAGCAAAGAAATGCATCTAACTTTTTCTCCTTAGTGACAAAACACCACTGACTGCGGCCCCAATAACGTATGAAATCAAACGTTCGCATCTACAGAGAAATCTGCGTTGGTTTATCGGTCTGGTGGATCTGTCTGATCCAAGCTGATCAATTTAACTTTTTTTTTTTTTACCTTGCGTGGTCCATTTGTGCACTTTTACAAGGATTTTTTTTTTTTTTACGTGGTTTCACTTCTCTAAAACGGACAGATGTTACGTCTGTCACAAGCCATTTCTACCAAAGGTCGGAATGTGCTTCCCGACCAGACGCTCCGAAGCGTCCGGTCCATTACTGACACACTGTCAGCTCCATGTCAGAAAGACACATTTAGTTCAGAGTCCATGAGATGATATTCAGAGAGGATTCTTAAAATTTTATTTTAGTTGCTTCTGCCATGAGCTCTTTGCGTAAAGTCTATAATGTCTCCCCATGTGCACCAATTAAGGGTGTAAATTATAATCTGTCGAACGACTTAAAATTTTCCCGTCGTTTAAAAAAAATAACCGGTCAAATGCGGAAAATATTCCGTTAATGCGACCTCTGGCTTGAAGCATCCTTCTGAGCCGCGCGCTTTGATTTCCATATGTGTACAAAAGAAGTGGTTTGAACATTTTCATGCAGAGAGAAGATACATCCTCATTTAGATGAGGATGTATCTGGCTTCAGAATTTCCATTTATTGCTCATAGTTTATTGTGCTTTTAAGATGGCGCGGATTCTGGCTGTTTAGCAGCGCGCCGATGCTTGATTGTCCTTCTCATGCTCGGCGACAAGGTCACAGCGTCCGTGATCATCAGAAAGAGTTTCACGCTCGGATTCCTTAAACCACAGAACAATTTTCTTCAGAGCAGAAAATTGGAAACACATTTTTTTTTCTTTTCTTTTTGCCGGCAGAGCAGAGGAGGAGTCGCTCTTCCATTTTAAGAGTAACAGTAATTGATACTGGTTTTGAAATTGTTTTCATAAGGGCTGAAAGCCCTAGTAGGATGAATCACGATCAATTGATTATTGAAAGAAAAACATACTCAGAGGAGTAATCAAGCCAAAACGGTACAAATACAAAAGTGTCAACATATTAGTCTAGATTTTAGTGCAAAAGCAGCATAATATTTATCTTATAATAAAACATTGTTATGAGTGAAATAATCGTCTGGTGGAACAAGGACTTTGTCATTAATGTTAAGGAATCGATTTGAAACAATCTCCAATATATTACTGAAAAGTTACCTTTAAGTTAGCTTTGTCTAAAATATATATAAAAATATACTTGGTAAGATTTTGCGTTTTTTGCAATATATCATTTATCAAAGTTGCATTTGTAAAAAAAATAAAGAAAGAAAGAAAAATAGAAAACGATGTACCATTTTCTCTATGTTCAAAATATGCACTGCTCTATGTATCACAAATTGCAATAAAAAGCACTGAGGTCTGTGGTTGCAAGGAGGCAATATGTGAGAAACCTCAAGAGGTCTTAATACCTCCACTGCAATGCATCAGTTGTTTTAATTCGACTTCTGAAAACGCATTGTGCGCATGGCCGTAAAAGTGATGTGTATGTGCCAGCCTCCCACAGCAATGGAGAGCATTTTCTGCACTAATGATAATTCTTCATCATCCGGGTTTCCCTTAGCAGTCACACAGACTGTAGCTGCCAAGGAGGCAATTCCAAACCCCTCCCATTGTGGCCCGTTTCATAAATCAAGTAGATTTCAGTGATTCATTTGAGGAAAACACACTCAAGGCAACCACAGCACTTGGCTAATGGCACAATCAACTAACTGTGTCACCTTCAGTTGTTATAAAAATGCTGTATATCTTGAATATATACAACATTTAAAATAATCATTTGAAATTGAGCCTTTGTCTCTTTAAGAATCTCCTGCTTTTTCTGACACTCCGCCTCCAGGAAGTCATCGCAACGTTTTTCTTCTCAATAGTAGCTCGTATATATGCTGTTCCACCAGGTGTTTGCTAATTGGTGCTGGCTAGCTCGAAGGAGCTGAGTGGGACAGTTGCAGGGTAGAAACACAGCAGCTTTGTCTTCGAAGGCGGGGCTAGGTCCCTCCAGGCATTTGGCACAGCTGAACGGTTGCCCAGGGAGATTCAAGGATTTCTCAAACATTCATAAAAGAATCTCAGCAAAACTCCAGGCATGTTACTGATGAGGCAATAACAATAAAACATGATGTGGAGCTCAAAAATGTTCATTTGAAATCACACTGCACCATTTGACATATGCCTTTGCACATTGAATCTATAGTTGTCCAAAAAATTCACAGACGACTCTTCGAATTAAAATCATGCAGTCGATTTGACTTTCACAAAATCCATAGCCGCTCATGTAAACGGAAGGATACATTAATGTCAATCATTGGTGTCATCTTACACATCCTGTCACTGCAGTTATCATATTTCACACACACACACACACACACGCACACACATAGCACGAGTGCGAGTGTGTGCATGCTGACAAGCGGCAGTCACTGTTATTACCAAACACACACCCTGGGCACTCAGACATATTTTCACCCAGCCTCGTGATTGACAGACTGTTTTATTTTGTCATCCAGAGAGACGCAGACACATGGATGAAAACCCGTGATCCCGCCTTCTCTGTTCCTAACCCCCGTCCCTCATCTCCTGCGTCTCCTGCTAGTCTTTTTATCCGTATCAGTGCTTTCCTTTCAGCGGTCGGCGTGTGAATGTGTGAACACTCGTCTGCCGCAGCTCCCAGCCGCTCATTGAAATGTTACGTAGCCGGCCAATTAGATGTGGAGAACAGCAGGTGAGCCCTGAGCTCTATCCAATCAATGACCTTAATCCTCCCTAATCAGCCAATTAAGATTCTATTATCGACAGCGAAATTGCACACGTACACTAGGATGCACATATGCGCCGGATACGCAGGACTGAGGCCGTTATCCTGTAGTTTTTGTGGGGATTTAACATTAAAGTTACTAAAGAATTCAGTGTTAGATGTTTCAAATAACACATGACAAAGTTTCATTGTTTTCTAGCAAATCTGTTTGCTTTTAGCAGCACCTATCTCCTTACTGCTCCCCTGTGGTGGCTGAAGGGTACAACACCTAAAGCCAACTTTAAAAGGGGCAGTATCCCATATAGTCCACGGATGCAGTGCCATTTTGTGGCACAATCAAGTAACTGTTATTGTCAGCTGCCATTAAAAAAAAAGAACGTTGATTTCATAATTTAACGCCTGGAAATTGGGCCTCTGTCTCTTTAAAAATTCTTCCTCTTTTTGAAGCTCCGCCTTCAGGAAGGAGTCACAGCATCGCTCCTTTGTTAACCCTTTAGCAACGTTTTCAGATGCGCAGCTCCACCTGGAAGAATGCTCTGCAGCCCTGAGGAGGAGCTTCGTCCTTGAAGGCGGAGCTAGGTCCGCCCAGGCGTTTTTGGTATAGCTGATTCAGTGGTTTCTCAAACATGAATGGAAGAATCAAAGCAACACTTCAGGTATGTTTTTGATGAGGGAATAACTTTATAACATGATGTAAAGCTCAAAAGAGTTCATTTTACATTAAACTTTTATTGGTTTGGCAGTTGAAGTGTAAATATGACCACCGAACATTCCACCCCCTATAACCGACCCACACACAAATGACCACACCAATTCTTTTTGTTTCATTCTCTTGCATCCACTCTAAAATAAAAAGTAGCATAATGTGACATAAATGAGCTAAAATGACATAAACCTCCTAAAATATCTTTAGTCTTATATGGATTGTAAATGTAACTTTTTTTCTGAAGATGTCCTTTTACCAAGTGAAAAATAACTGAATAACCATAATCAAGGTCACAAATGAAGGAACCAGGACTGATTTATTTAAAGGGATTCACTTGAAAGAACATAACAGAATTATTTATTGTGCTGAGCAGAAAACGACCCAGCAATCCTAATGGTTAACAAGGACATTTCACTTCCTCTGTTCCGCATCCGCACACGTTACATTGCATACATTAGTTCAAATTTACTTTATTGAGGCGTGTCTCAAACAAAGAAACTAACTGTTTGTTCTGAGCAAATAAAATATGTGGAGTGCAGCGGTAGAAGGTGTAGAGGCAGGAAGAGAGCGAGCGAATTAAGTAAGACCAAATAAACTAAAGCTGCACAGTAACAAGGACATTTCAGTGCACAGACACGTGTGCTAAGTATTAGTAATGGAAAACGTATTAATTCAATCCAGTTCAAAAAATACTTTGATTCCAAACAAAACCAGTGGTATATTGTACAAGCAGACTTCTTCAGGTTATCTCACTGTTCCAGGTCAGGCATCTGTAATGAAAAGTTGAGTGCATGCTGTAGCCATTTGCACTCCACCCTGATATTTTGGTGAGTAGTTAGACTGACTTGTATTTGAGGTCAGACTGGGTTAAAATTTCACCTGTAAGTTTGAAACTCAACTGCAACACAGAACTGACTAGTTCCAGGTTCTATTATTGCCTTGAGGAGATGAGTTAAATTCATCGTTCATAATGGAAACAATACATATTAGATTTACATGAATAGTTTATAATCTTTCGATGGTTATTTACTAATTTAATTTGAATAAAAGAAAATTCCATTGCAATTTTGCTAAATTTATCTATTTCTGTACAGCTGAAAAGCCACCTCACAATGGTGCAAAAACTTATCAAAACTTTTCCATTTTTTTCAAAATTGCCAACTTGGCCATTATCATAATTTATTATAATAGGCGCAATTCTACAGTTAATGAAAAGGCATCTGATGACATGTTGGGGTACAAAATGTTCCGGGGTAGAGTTCTGAAATACCATAAATAAGTAAAAAATTCAAAAGGGTGAAATCACCAGCAAAGGATCAGCCCTTTTGCTAACTGTGTAACCACTGACCTGACTTAGGAAATGAACCAATGTTGTACCAACAGATTCACAAGTGTCATAAAAGCATTGACAGAGTAAAGCATGACTTCACTTCCAGAAAGTTCATCTTTCTGGAAGTGAAGTCCAGAAAGATGGACTTCATCTTTCTGGAAGATGAAGTCTTCCAGAAAGAAGACTTCTTTCTGAAGCTAACGACAGCCAACGTGTATTTAATCCTCAGTCTTTTCTCAACACACCACACAGTCACTTTCCATTCATGTCTGTGACAGAGCACATACATCCAGGGCCTTCTGTTTTCCCACACCAATCTTGTATTTGCACCCATCTTATGGTTCAGTGACTGCTTATGACTTAATTATGCAAGTCCTTGAAATGTGCCGCTTTGTTTGAATTGTCTTTAAGTGCTTGCATGGCAGAGTGGAGGTCATAAGGTCACCACTGCACTTAAACCTGGCAACAAAAACCGAGAATGGGAAACACCTCTTTACTTTGGATTTAATTTATCTGAATCAGTCTTGGTGCTGCTTATGCAGTTTGTACTGTGCTGAATGATGGAGTGTGTGTACAAAAAAATACAAAAGAATCATGCAGGATGTGAGAGTAACTTCTTACACTGTGCCTAGCTGCTCTCCTTTGATGCACCAGCACAAAAGTCTTTGTTGCAACAGAGAAAGGAATTTGTTAGATTAATTGTTGCTGAAAGAAGTAACGCCAGTAGCAATGCCGTTTGTTTTAATGACGTTATTCCCATCATTAGCTGTTTCTCCACTACAAATGTGGGCAAAACTTTGCTCATATTCTGCTAACATCGGAAAAACACAATTTTGCAATTGCAGTATTTAAATAAGAAACACAACTAAAATCGCACGTGAATAAGTTTGTTCACGTAATGAGACGTTAAATCGGACATCCTCCAACGACTTTCTGTTGTCTTTTTCGTCAGCAGTAACAGCATCACTCGTCATGTCGATTCGTGACTTGCGGGATGCGAAAACAATGTTTCCTTTGCGGTTACGAGACAGCCTAAAGATCACCTCATTCAAGCGCAAAAATTGATCAAAAGTGAGCTTTTTTCTAAATTGGCGGGTTTCCATTCAGCAAATTTGTTTTCGTCCGATTTGTGCGATTGCGTGGTCGATGGAAACAGCTACTGCTGCTCACCTCTCTCTGTCTGACTACAGCACACAATGTAGACATGGACATTAACCACTGGACCACGGCCAATCACTATTTCTGATTGGTTTAGACCACAATACGGCCCTGATGTGTGTCTGTCGATGAACAACAGTGAGATATCCAGTGTTTAGACGCACTACTGAGAAATCAAGTGGGTTTTCCATCCTGACTTGTTGCTGTCTAGAGCCCTGGTGTGTGTCTGTGTGTATAAAACAGAAACAGAGTTTAATGAAGTATTTTTTTGTGATTCTTCTCACAGCTTTATATTTTGGTTCTTCACATCTCTCTTTTCCTCATAGGAACTACAGGATCTTCATGATTCGATGTCTTTTCACCTTTAACTGTATTCAAGTCTTTCTTGGAAAGCTAATCTCAACGAGATGTTTGGCATTTTGCCGTTTTTCTTTACAAGGACAGCTTGGTTCAGTCCTCTGCTTCCTGAACAACAGATTTTGTTTCTCTCTGGAGATTGTCCACTTGAGGATTATTTGCCCAGAAATAACGTCTCTCTCCAATTAAAGCTATCATAAAATCCTGTAAAAGGAGATGACTGTCCCTTTTAAAAGGAAAATTCAGAAAATGGAAAAGCTCGGCTCAATCCAAAGTGTTCATGTCTTAATACCAAAATGTTTTGATTTCATTTTGATAACGTAATATTACACAGGATCACAATAAAAAAAAAAGTACATTTTACTCAACAGCAGACTTGGGTGTGCTCATTCATTAAACATGGCTGAATACAAGAAGTGTCTTTAAAGAGTCCCCCATTTTCTAAAATGTTTTTTAGAAAATAGAGAATAATTCATCAAAAAAGTGTGGCATGTGTACATTATGTAACATAAAAATATATTTCATTAATATACTGGTTTTGGTTTTAATAGATTGATAAATATGCATTCAATATAAATGCAGAAAATATCAAATATGATGCACTTTTAATTAAGACAAAAAAGAAGCCACTTGTGGTCCACAGGTATTTTCAAATTGACACGGTACATCTCCAGATGTACTTAACTGATATCTATTTCATTCATTAATTTTAAAATATTACGCTTCATTTTATTTTATCGTACATTATTCTCTGACGACTTCATTTCAAATCGTGTTACCGCTCCTGTTTGAGTCGGTTGACTTTTACAAAATACGGCGCTTCATGGCTCCGAATCGAATCACCGCAACTCAGTCACTTCCTGCCGGTGGTTATTATTTCATTATTTATCCGATTAAAACATGGCTGCTACAAATGACTTCAAACCTCAAAAAATACAAGAGGAGAAATGACCGGCGGCAGTCTTTGCCTTTGTGGCACGGCAGAGAAACAGACACATTCGCTCCTTGTTCAGAATGAAAATGGAGAATTTTAGTGATCTGATGTGCAGCAGCTGATGAAAGTTTCACGTTGACAATTGAAATACTGTTCTTTTAAAATAAATAAATAAATAAAAAATCCATCAACTTACTTTGCCTCTTGCTTTGTTCCGCTGGAATATTGGCGTTGATGAGGAAGCTGAGTTTACCGCAGGACTGAGGATTGGTCCACTGTGGAATGTGTCTGGGAAAAAAAATGACCCAAAATATTCACTTAATTTAAACTGGATTATAACTAACGATTAAAATAACACTGGCTTGTATGTTGGCATTTCACATGCATGTAAAATTAATAAAATTCATCATTTAAAGGCAAATATTTTGGTTTTAAATATGTTGAGGGGGAGGGAGAGAAGAATTGAGCTCCAACTTTTTAAAAACAAATAATTTGTTACATGTAATCAAATTCATATTTACTTTATTTCCATTTGTTAAACATAACCGAATAAATTTACTTGGACAAGCTTAATTGATTACTTGTGATCAGGTAACACAATATATCTAAGTTCTTTTCTCAGTGCAATTTTCAGAAAAAAAAAAAAAAAACATTATTGAAAACCAAAAACATGATGGTTATTAAAAGTGTCAAATATTCTCTGATCTGTGAAAGTAAGAAGAAAATATTGTCGCGTTTTCTTTTTCCTTTTGACTAGAAGCAGGTTTCTGTTCTGTGAGAACTTATTTACCTCTGCTGAGCTGAGAAAGACCAACCCGCTTCGACTTCGGGCCACAATTATTGCACCTTTTGTCATCTGGACGGTCTGTTCACCTTCTCCTATTCAGCCCCAGCTGCCTCCTCATCACTATAGAGACCATAAGCTCAAAAGAATGAGGGCTCACTTCAATCAAACCATGAGGATTCGCACAGAACCGTCCTTTCACCAGAAACCATTCTGTTCTTTCTCTTTCTTTTAGCTGCAGAAATAAACCGTAAGGGCTTTTGGTTGGCCTTTCGCTCAAAATGGATGAGTTGTGTTGGCAAAGACGGAGAAAAAAGGGGCCTGAGGTAGAGCAGGGGAGAAAGGAGAGGTGAGAGGAGACGGAAGAAGCGAGATCTGTTTCAACCTAAAATAAAGATTTGATTGCAGTTTTGTTGCTCCTTGTCACGCTGCGGTGTGTGTGTGTGTGTATGTGCGTGTGGGTGTGTGTGTGTGGTGACACACTCAGATCACAAGCTGGAGATCAGAGATTATCGGCATCACATAAGAGGTGAAACTGGGGCAACAAATTATCTTCAGTGTGAAAGTGAGGACCTACAGCGCCTTACAAAAGTGTTCACACTGTTTAAAGCTGCAGTATGTAATTTTTTTTTTAAGTGTTTTTTTTTTTTTTTAACATTTGCACTTGTTAAACCTGTCATCATGTCGCGACAGCATAACATGATAGTTTCTCCACTTCAGGATGCTTCTGTAAATGCACCGCCAAACCAAAAACAACCAATCACAGCCAGGAGGAGGGGCTAAGACCACAGATTATCTGTATGATAACATACTGTCATTACTTGATGACAGTTTCAAAAGCTATTTAAAATCTTTTTAATTTTTTTTAAATAAAATTTCATGACTGCATCTTTTAACCACATTCAGCGGTTAAAACTTCTCTGTCTGACTCCACTGTAGCAGCTCATGGTTGTGAAGTGGAAGGAAAATGAGACATGATTAAAAATGTTCTAGTCATGAATATAAATTTGAAGTGTCTCGTGAGTGTGTATATGAATTCAGCGCCTTTTTCTCCTGGTGACCAAATACAACGAGAAAAACGTGAAGGGAATTACAACTTTTGCATTTTGAATGAGCAGGTGAAACTGCGTTTCATAAGATAATCTCATTTTCTTACATAAAGTCTTTCTAAAATGCAACACATGACAATGGAGACCCTGCAAAATATGCAAATGCTGAAATAGAGGCACACGCATGGGCACGCTTGCTGAGCATGGTGAATCTGCAGCATGCCTCGTTTCCATGGGACCTGAATATTTTGGGATGTAGATGAGCACAGCCAGGACTTTGGACAGATGTAGTGCAGTCGTGTTCCAAGGTTCCTACTATTCAGATTAAAAATGTGCATAAGCCAAATAAAGCACCCAACAAAATTAAAAGACAGATAAGTGAGATGGTTCACTTTTTTCATATTGTCTCAAGGTCCATTAGGTAAGGAATAAGAGAGCTCTTTGGGTTTTTTCTTTTTTTTTTTTTTTGGAGCAGATTTCTCCTCCAAATGTTGCATTTATAAGTATACTTGTGCTAAGAGTTCTTAAAAAAAATCTTCAAGCAAAAAATGTTAGACATAAAAAAAAGAACGAAACCTGAGAAAACATTAATGACACGATAACAGACATTCTGGACTTCTGTGTGGTTTGTTTTCGGTGACATATAGGTGAGTGTTACTGTTATATCTGCACTTGTGCTCCAGCCCAACAAACAGAAACAAAACTGAAATTTCTAGCAATCTAGAATAAACACAGTTTCAGTAATTACAGAGATCAGGCCTTAAATATGTGTGTAGTGATGTGAACTTTTAGAGCCACATAAAGACAGTTACAAAGTCGGCCTTCTGTCACCAGCAAGATCTATTCAATTTTTAAGCCTCTAGTTGAATTTGAAACCTTTTTTTTTTATTATTGTAGAATAAAGTTTACAGCCACAATTTTTACTTATGGCTTATGACAAATAGCTGAAACTATTTGAAAACTGGTGGGACAAACGAGAGCCACGGAGATATAGAAAGAACCTGAAGTCACTGAACCGTACATTTCGAAATACAGTCTGAACTCGAACAGCAAAAGGTGAGCTGTATATTTTTAGGGGTGGCTGATCACATTTCGGTACGACAGCTCTGTGCTACGAGCCAAACTCTGAGATCACAGTTGTTTACAACAGATGCTGCCCAAGAAAGAATAAAAATATAAGACAAGAGTTTAAAACTATCTTACATTTTCCGTAGTTTCTGGACATTCCTCCAGAATATTTAGACAGATTAAAATGCTTTCGGGCTCTTGACTCCTGTACGTATAGCTAAATAATTAAGAATTGTCCGATGGCTGAAGCTGCACAAGGATCACAGCCCCAAACCTGCGACGCCCTCTCTCAGCTCCTTCAGACTAGCCAGCTGCAATTAGCAAACACCTGGTGTTTTACGTACAGCTACATTTGGCAATTTTTATAACAAGTGACTGTTACATAGTTACTTGATTGTGTTGCAAAACAGCACTATGTGCCTGGAAAACACTCAACACTGCCCCTTTAAAGTCTGACTCTGCTGTTAACTGTTGTTATTCAAATCAACAATTGTCAGACAAACCTATATTTTTCCCATTTGTTTTTCAAACCTCTTGAAAGTGCATCCTCAGTTTTCTGCTGCTGGGTGTCACGAGTTGCACCCACTGTGATCTTCTGCTGTTGTCGTCCATCTTGATTTGTTCTTCAGGGATCCTACTAAGCGCACACCTTGGAAGTAGAGAGCGGCTTAGTGACTTATTCTATTTCTCTCGTTGCCATCAGGAAAATAAGTTACATATCAAGGCCAACACGCTAAATCTTAAAAGGATTTTTTTTTTTTTAAGTAAAATGGCATGTTTTGTTTTATATAGAAGTAAAGAGGTCGCCTCAGGGTTGGACTCATTTGATAACGAGCTTTTAACAGCATGTTATTTTAAAGTCAAAACGCGGTGCTATTATGCAAATTGAAACTTTCTGATGTGTTCTTTTTTTTTTTTTTCTAACAAAATAGCTTGTTTGTGGGTAACACAGCAATTTACTGCTCCCGTTAGGTTGAACATTACTGTTAAATCATGACGGCAAACCACACAAAAGCACCTCTACCGGGGCTTTATTTCCGTGTTTGCTGTAGGTTCCCATGTGCGTGTGGCTGTGGCTGAGTTTTGTTTTTATTCTTGCTGAACTGCAGCGATAATGGTTTGCTCTAGGCTGTTAGTGATGCTCAGCTGCTCCTCAAATTCCAGACAAAGGCTGGAAATTCAATCAGACTCTAGGCAAAACAATAAAGTCAGGGAGGATAGTACATTAGTGAAGAGGTGATATACTTGGGAGGTTTTAGCGCAAAATGTGTTTCAAAGGAGTTTTGTCCCAGGGAAAATTGCTTTCCGAGTTGTATTGCAGAGGAAATGTCATTGCTGGTTGGTTTGTGTTCAGCCTGTCTTTTTTGCAGTTCCAACACAACAGATGAAGGCTGGTTGATGTCTGACTGCATCCAAAAACACGTCCTCTTAAAGTTAGATCACTTTTTAGATATTAGACTATCTTCATACAAAAAAAAATCTGACCCGGCGGGTAATTCGTTTATTTTTAGTTAAGGGTATTGTGGTGACTTTTAACGTTTGATTATTTTACCCTGAACTTTCAACATGGTAGGTAATGATTTTAGACATTTCTGTTTCAGATTGCAAACAAAATAAATAAATAAATAAAATAGAATGATCAAATGTGAAATGGATTGTTCTTTACTGAAATAAATCACAATTTAAAGCACAATGTCAGATTCAGGAAACCTTTTATTCCTTTTTTTTGAAAACCAATGTTGACTATTTTTAATGCATATAAGCATTTGAATCAACTACAAATTGAAAAGCATGAAAACAAAGTAATATCCAGACAGACTTGGAGTGGAATATTCTAGACCTGATCACAGATTGTTTCAAAACAGAGTTTTGCATTTGTTGAAGTAATGCAATCCCCTTTTTTATGATTTGTTTTATAATTTGATATTGTGTGTCCAGTAATGGCATAGTTACTTTGAAAAAGTAACTTTAATCGGATTACTGATTACTCCTTGAAAAAGTGACTTAGTTAGATGACTGATTACTTGACTGGGAAAGTAACTAAATTACATTAAAAGTAACTTTTTTAGTTACTTTCAGCAGCTGCTAACCACAAAGCTCCTGTGAAAATTACATTGATATTTGCCAAAACTCGATTGCAAGTTATTTTATAATGGTAAAATCAACAATGTGTCTCCACTTATAAGAAGGGGAGATTGTTCAAAGGCAGTACAAAAAAAAACTTTGGTTTTTGTGATTGTGTTTGTGTTTTCCAGTATTATCTGGAAAACTTTTAATAGCATCTTTGCTATGATGCTCTTCATAATGCATTTCATATTTAGGTTGGGCGTAGCACTCCCAAATCTGACATGTGCTTAGAAACAAAGGGACCCAAAACACCATCTGATTGGATCGAGTTGTGGAGACAAATTCTCTTTGGCACATTTTATTTCTGCGGATGCTCACAAAGCAGGATGAGCAGTGCATGCCTTCCAGCTCAGCTATGACACATGAGAAGAAAAACACTTTGCTTTCACTCAGTCAGACAGCATGCACATCTGCTGCTCAAACCTTCAGCCACACAGTACTTTTAAGAACGGCATATGGACGAGCTCGCAGCCTCGCTGAGAACTCCCCCAGCAGCATCATTTAGGTCTGCTGATGCAAGGCATAAGGGACAAGTGGTGCACAACATGAGGAGTGGATGCCTGTTGCCTTTCAGCCTGTGGCAATACATTAAATATGTAAAGTCATTTGGCCCAACATCACTCTAGGGTGCCAATACTGGAACAAGCAGAGAGACGGCTGTAATAATTCTTCCCTTCCACAGTAGTAAAGCTGACTGCAAGATGATTTAGACCTTACTGTGCTTGCCCATACTACACTGAAGCGAGTTAGAAATAAGGATACTATTAAAGCTGAAAGCAGCATCCACCGGTCCGCGCAGCACGCCAGCAGTTAACCAGTAGGTGCCGCATTTGGCGAACGTATAAATCGTATCGTATGAGTCCAGGGGCTAATTTTAAATGGCCGTATTATGTAAATTCTACTTTTTGAGCTTCGGATCCATGTTATAATGTTATTCTCTCATCAAAAACGTACCTGGAGTGTTTCCTTTATTCCATCATGCATAATCTGAGAAGTCCTTTAATATGCCCTGGCAACATCAAAACCAAAATCAAAGTTATAAAAAGCAAAATGCGTTTGATAACTTTTGGTCTGCAGTGCCGTGGGACCAGACTGAGTGATTTTTTAAGTTTGTAGGTCAAAAACTGTAGGAGGACTTTGCACACGTATGTGTTTAATGGAGACAAAATGGCGGCTTTGATCCAACATGGTGGACTTCCTGTGAGGCAAGGACACCTTTGTAGAACCTGGGAAATTATATATGTATTCCAAATGTAGGTCAAGGCATGTCTTGGTTTTTTTTAATTTTTTTTTAAGAAAACATTTCTAGGGGACACTGTGGAGAAATTAGGCCACACCCACCAAAAATCATTTGAATGGATTCCTTCTTGGGGATGATTTGAGATCAATCCTTTTAAAATTTGGTGCAGATCGGATAGTATATGTAGAATTGAGAGTCAAGCATATGGAAACGTCACGATGCTGAACTTTACCGCAGGCTGAGTGTCTCTGGGCCTGATCTCCTAACGATTTCAGCCACTTTCATAAATATGATCCTCAGTCCACAGTGTTTAGTCTCAAGTAATTTGTCAAAACAAACATGAATATGTATAATTTAAATACACACAGGGGTGAATCTGCTTTTATCGTCCTAAGAGAAGAAAATCCCTACCAACGACATCTGAGGAAATGAGTTGGGTCACCTGGGCACAACACGAGGGATTTTTTTTATTGAACAAACATAATATGAAAATCTTCAGTAGCAGCTGAGTGACCTAAATCTTTTCCCTACTATTTTTTTTTCTGAGCCTTAAAGGAGATTTCAAAAAGCCACTGTCAGACTCAGCTGTAGCTGAAAGGTTTGTGGAAAAAGTGTGACATCCATTTTTGATTCAGTTAAAGCAGGTTGGAGACGAAAAGGAGGAAAAATGATCCAATCAGGGGAAGAAAAAGATCTGATTTGAAGCCGCAGTAGGTAACTCTTACGAAAATATGTTTTGTCCATATTTATTAAAACTGTCACGATTTCCTGACAGTATAATGTGAAACCGATAAAATGTGAAAAAAAAAAATTGAGCTCCTGCACCTTCTGCCAGCGTTAAAGTGCACCGCTCCCTGTCAAAAACGACCAATCAGAGCCAGGAGGAGGGTCTTAGCGCTGTCAATCAATTTAAAGGAAACCCATTTATGCGCTGTCATCGGTGTTCATGCTAACCAGCCTTAGCATTCGTGGCAGACTGTGTGGTGAGCCAGCTGTAGCTTAGCAATAAGCAAGCAGCGGTGAGAACGAGAGTGATTGACAACGCTACACCCCTCCTCCTGGCTCTGATTGGTTGTTTCTGACTGAGCAGTGTATATCTGCAGGTAGTACTGGGAGAAAGCAGAGATTTTTTTTTTATTTTTAGTTTTTCACCAATCTGTCTTATATGATACTCCAACAAAATGATGATCATTTATATGTGAGACAAAAACAACAACAACAAAAAAGCTCACATACTGCAGCTTTGAGGAAAGGCAAAGAAGTGAATTAAAGGTACAGAGCCACATCTAAAAACCAGGGGCTTTCTGGTCAATGCTGCCCCAAAATATATAAGTGCTGCATTTCACCAACATCAGACCTCATGACAAACCTTACTGGAAGCACTCTGCCCCCCCGTCTCACCCAGCTTATCACACAGTCACACTGGTGTTGACTCACACTTGACACATATACACAACACAAGGACATCCATCAGGCAGACAATGAGTGAGGTGGCTGCGAGCCGGCCGGGCGATAGGTGGGGGTGACAGATGCTGCTGTCAGAAAGGGCGACAGAATGATATCAAACGTCCTCTTTATCAATTTTTTTTCTTTATCCACCGACCTCCCATATCCGTTTTATCACACTTCACTTTCTTTCCCACAATGCCGGCGACCGTCACCACGTCACCTGAAGAGAATTACATCTCCATCTATTCGGAGTGTTTGGTTTTACTTGCGAAAATTTAAATTCCGTAGCAACGCGTACGGAGATTGATGATCTAAAATAAATCCAAACCGTTGCACTGAGTCTATGTGTCAAGAAAAAACAGAGACGTGTTGGCACTTATTACCATCTTATTACTGAAACTTCTCATCCCTAATTGGCACACAAAGCAGAGGAATAAGAGAATTTGGTCGACCCAGATGGATTCAATTTCAATAGTGACGACAGGCAAGATAGAAAACACAAAAAGGAGAGGCAGTGGAACATGAAAGATGACATATTCATCAGTTGCACTCATTTAAAATAATAAAGCAATGAAATATAATTATTCAGAGGAAAGACCATCAGATAATCGATGTCCTTTCCTGAACTTTTTGATATATGGAGCTGGATCTCCAGGCTGCAGGCTCCATTTCTGACTCCTGAACCTGAAAGGTCACGTTTCAGCTTCAGAAACGCTTTATACTCTATTTAACTGTTCTGTTCTGTTTTCTAATGTGTTTTCTGTGTCTGGAAAATATAAAAGCACTGAAAGGTCTAGAGTCTAGACGTTAGGAAAACGACTGATGCAGATGAGCATGACTCCCTCGTTTTCTGAAGCTAACTGAAGACAGAATTGCTAAGACATTATCTTAGATTTCTAGGTTTGAGTACAAATACAAATTTATGATGTATAAACTATGCATGTTGACAAAAAAAAAAATTGAAAAATTGGTTTGTAATCAAATGAAGGTTTTTTTTTATTTTTTTTTTTATTACATATTAACTTATTTCTAGTCCGGTTTTAGAAAAAGGTCTCGCAGTGTCACTGCCACTTTGAAAGCCGTGAATGATTTTATTCATGCTCTTGACTGCAGACCATGTTGTGTTGCTCTGTTTACTGAACCCTCTAAGCCGTTTGACACAGCCGCTCACCCTGATTGTTTCATATAGGAATATGGTTTGCTGATTAATGTTCAAATGGATCTCGGTGTGAGGAGCTTTCTGGTGCGGTGCCACCGCCGATGACGCTGTCGTCCACTGCTCTCCTTCTCTTGCGCCGTGTCTTTGTAGTTTAATGTAAAACCGCTTTGTTTGAAGCGATTTCAGTTTTCAGACCTTTTGGCCTTGCTCTCAACGGATTTTTATCAGGTCAAACAAAAAAAAAGTTAGTAAGATAAAGTAACATAAAAATCTATGCTAATAAGCAACAATGTTCACCATATGGTCTGCTTCAGAATAAAAATAAATAAATAAAAAAAATCATTGTATTTTCAGTCTCATTTTGTCCTTCAAGCAACTTGAAACGTTGCCTTGGAACGGCGCGCTGCAGCCACAATGCCACTGTGGTGTCAGCTGTGTGGAAGCAAGCTGATAAAAATCAACCGAAAAAACAATACAAAAAAAAAACACTGGAGCCTGCTTTAGTAATTGATTAAAGCTTGAATTTGATAAAAGGAATTTTTCATGGCCTTGCAGTGAGCGAAGAACGAGAGAGAGAAAGAGAGCGCGAGAGAGAGAGAGAGAGAGCTGGAGATCAATGCTGAAGCCTTAATGAAATGACGCCAGCGTTTTTCGTCGGCGTCAGGAAGCAGCCCACAGATCGCTGTCGAGATACTCGGACCGACCCGATAAGATGCGACATGCGGGCCCCAAAATGTTCAGAAATCCAGCTGCTCTCTTTTAGGAATCTTTTTTTTTTTTTTTAAAGGCTCAAGGCCCCCTGTAGGTCTTATTACTTCCTCTTCCGCTGAAGAGGTGGTTTGACTGCCATCAGTTGTTGCTTTAAACCCTCCCTCTCTGTTCTATATCTCCAGCTAAGCAGCCATTTTCACATTGCCGAAGGACCTGTGTCACAGATGCAAGGAGCATGTAAATTTGGGGAGGTTTTAATAAGAGCCTTAATCTCATTTCATCCGATCACATAGGCAGAAAAATAGTTCGAAGCCAGAGATTAAGAGACCTGCAGGCTGATAGTCACATCAAAGGCTGATCACTCTTACATCTTCTCTTTCTCTTTTCCACTCTCTTGTTCTCCCCGGCTCGCTGCGACTCTCGCTGCCTTCCCCCTCTACGAATGCGTGGGTGCAGCTGGTTCCTATGGCAATGCCAGTCTGTCTTCGCTCGACCCCGATGTCACCTCTCTCACAATATCTGCACTTCATTAATGGTGACCACATGTGGACACAGGCATTAGGACACCAGACGACAGAACGTTCTCCGATTTGCTCCGCACACATTGAGAATGCGAGAACGCGCTTTGATTTATTTATTTATTTATTTATTTATTTATTTTAAAGATTGCGATTCCAGATTACCCGTCCAGGCCTGTGATTACGTTTGGAGAGCTCTCCCGCGCTCCGACGTCTTGGCACTGCGGCGAGGCTGATAAGAGAAATATTCTTAGATGATAATTAAAGCAGGTATTTATGATCTGCACATCAGGGTTGCAGATAATTAGCCATGATGTGGCAAACTGTTTATCCCTCTGGGGGTCTCTTCTCTCTGCCCTGTAGTGACAGAGCAGTGGCCTCATTTCGTTTCGTCAGACGATTGATTCCACAACCAAGCAAGAGACAAAACTGGGGTCTGCCACGACTCTGAGTAAAGAGCTCTGAAATGTATTAAAACAAAAGAAAAAAAAAACATCAAAATGCATGCACAGTAAGTGGACTAGTTGTGTGATTATCCATATTGTGCTTGTGATCCGACACCAAGTGAACACTGGGCTGATATCACCAGCACTGATCCTGATCCTTTTTTATTAAAGTTTGATAACGTTGCTTGCTATTGTTAACATAAGAATTTTCGCACCATGCACAACTCTGGAGAGCAAAAAGACGATTCTTTAACCGCGGCAGAGCAATTCTGCTAGCAAAATGAAAGCCCCTGCATTATCAGTGCGGGGAAAATATCGCAGACAAATCGCTAAAGAACAACACAAAACCACTCTGTTTTCTGCCCCCGCCCCTCCTCTCCCTGTTGCCATAGCAACCGACAGACAACAGCTCCGCATCAGGATTCAATACCAATACATTGCATCGTGTTGACGCAGACCACTGCACTGAACTCTTCCCGAGTTAAAACATCAGTCTTGTTGTTTCTAAATGAATGCAAACTTGGTTTCTTTGCATTATTTGAGGTCTGTAAAATCAGAGAAAGCCATCATTTTGCGGTGGTCTCTTCAGTTTTTCCAAACTGTGCGTGTTTTATATAGTGGTGCCAACTATCGTTCTCCTTCCTCATTTTGCCGATGCAATCCTGTTTGCGTGTCGTTTGTAGATCAGTTGTGCTCTTATTTTTACACATGTAAACCCTTAGAAGGTCAGGCTCACACAAGCGAGTGTCAAAGTTGCAACATTTGTCAGATTTTCAGCTGGGCTGGTTCTTTCTCAGGCTGCACTGTGTCATCCCGGGGCTCCTTTAGTTTTTTCTAGTCGTGAGCCCTTCCTCCAGTTTCCCATTTTCTTCACTTCCCCTACATCTTTTTGGAAACACAATCTAAAAATAACAGAATACACACTCCTTTTCCAATTGCTGCTGTAATATTGACTAATATTACTGCCGGACCTGTCCTAAATAACATCTTCCCATGCTAGTGTGATGCAAACCATCCTTCAGTTAATCCTCTGATGTTTGCCAGTTTTCCAGCCTTGACATGGCCTTGTTTAAGGTGAGATATCAGTGTTATGCGTAATCTTTTTTGTGATTTTTTTTTTTTTGTAGATTCTCCTGCAAAAATGGGAACAACTTGTTACAGACTGCTTAAAGAAAAAAGTGATTGAACAATAACTGCGACACATTCAACTGCATCTGATTTTCACTTGGTCGATTTCATATTCATCAAGCTGAACAGAGAATCCACATTGTGCCATCACACAATAAACAGATAAATTCTGGCAATTTTTTTTTCTCCATGCTGACAAAAACCACAGACCGAAGCCACGGCGACGACTTCTTATCAATGAACTTAAAGCGCTGCATTTAAATCACAAGCTATTCATCTGCTGTGGCCCGGACCGTCCAGTCTGCCTGGAACCTGAATTGCACGGCTACATGCATTTATTGAAATGTCTTGGCTTTGATGTCGAGGTGGAGGATGATTTTTTTTTTTTTTTTTTTTTGTTGCACACTGGACACTGGAATCAGAAGCGCCGGTTCAGCTAAAGTTTTGAAATCGGGGAACATTTCTTCAACTGAAGTTATGAGTCGAGAGAGAGCGAGAGAGAGGAAAAAAAGAGAGTTAAAAACAAAGACCAAACTCAGCCACAGCACTCCGTGTTTTGCTTCTCCCTCCTGGAAGATGTTAAAAGTGAGGACTATCAGACTGAAAAACTGTTTTTGCCCCCAGACTACCAGGCTTTTCAAATGCCAGCGTGATTCAAGCTTTTTTGTGTCGTTTTTAATGCATGTGACAAATATTATTTTATTATTCTTAATTCATGCGACTTTTCAAACGGTACTGAAAGGAGCTCGTGGAGCACAAACTTCATATCCCAGTTTTTCTCTCAGCAAAGGATACAGTTATTTGTATTTCAAGGACGCATTGTGACAAGGAGGGGCGGAGGAGGTGAGCGTGAGAACAAAACGAGGCGATTTTTGTCACGCGACCGCGACAATGAGAACTAATTTCGACATGCAGAGACATTAAGGTGTTGTGGCCTTTGAACAGCACTGTCTGTTAAAAACACAAACCACGAAAGCTGCTTGCAGACCGAACTAAATGAATTAAAAGCTAAACAACTTCAGCCTGAATGAGGAGGAAAAAAATAACAAATTCACTGATTAGCAGAATCATTTTATCTGAATGAAAGGTTGTTGTTGTAGTAAAACAGTTTTCTCCAAAAAGAAGCCTGAGTCTGTGTTTATTTATAGTTCGGGTCTCAAGTCCCTTAAGTAATCAGAATGGCTGAGTGATTTATTGGATCCGGTTAACATCATTATTCACCAGAGCACCCATGGTTCAGCCATACGCTCGGATATTAATGCAAATTTCATTTCCAAGATTCTCCAGGCATAGAGCATTTGAGCTGAGCAGAAAACATGTCCAAACAAACAGCAGCTGCTTCTGGTCGACTTTTAATCCGGCATGAGATAATGGGCTGTTACGCCGATGGCGCTTGAGCATGGGGAGATGCATTTTATTTGTGTTTTTAAAAAAGGCTAATATTTTACTCTGTAACAATTCCAGCAGTTCTTGGTGAGAATAAAAGGGCGAACGCGAAACACAAACACCAAAAGTTCAATGGAAAAAATCCGAATTCAAGCAAGCGGAGCAGCTTCTGCTGACAATTAAGACTGAAATTCAGCCACCAGATCAACAGAGAAAACATACTGTACATGATGTCAACAGTTTTAAGGGATTTTGAAGCAAGAATATGTCTGATTCTAAAGGGCTACCTGGAAATACTCAATGCTTCCTGCGGCTTTCACAAAGTACTACAAAATGTGAACGTGAACCACCATCTGCTTTTTAAAAACAAATTAGGTCGGATGTGAGAAGCGCTCCATCTTACCTAAACTGAACGGTTTCAAATTCAACATTTTGAGTTGGTATTTTTATCATATTTGGTCCTGTGTTTATTTTTGCTTCGTGCTGCAGAGACCAAATGATCAAATAGAAACTCATGTCATTTTGTACTGTGTAGTTTTCAAAGTCAGTAAAACACTGAATTTGCATATATATATTGACATATTTTCTGAGCTGTACTTTGTTCGTTGTTTTATATTTTTAATCAAAGTGCGTTGCTCTCAAGTTCTGCCTGAGCACGTCTTGCTATCTTACAGGCTCCTGACTGCTGAGGTGGTTTGAAAAACACACGTCTCTTTTTCTCATCCCTGCTTTTAGACTTTTCCTTTCCTAAATGCGCTTTGGTGTTATCTTTGAGGAATGTTTCATTTTCAACCTCTTGTTCCAGCCTAATTTTGAATTCTCTGTAGATCTAACTTTCCGTGCCGTTGTTTTCAGCGTCTTTATGTTAATTGATCATGTCGTCCACATAAAACTCATTTTATGTTGGGGACAGTTCGGTTAAAGAGCCACAGGCTAGCTTCTTGTTCGCAACTGGCTACAAACATCAAGGAGCTTTGATGAGGAAAAAAAAGAGTTAATATTTAATTTTAATCAGCATTTAAAGTGCTGTATGTGACATTCATAAAAAAATGTTGTTTTCTTTTTACATATTTGTTAAAACTGTCATCATGTTGTGACAGTTTATTATGAGGCAGTTAATCTGTGAAAGAAATGCATTGCGCCAGACAAAAAACAACCAATCAGAGCCAGGAGGAGGGTCTTAGTGCTGTCAATCACTTGGTGTATTTGTTACAAAACAAGGTGATAGGGGAGAAGGAATTTAGTGACAGCTTATCTGCTGTCATTGGTTGCTGAGCTAACTAATCTTAGCTGATGGGGAGAAGGTGTATTGTTGCAGAAAGGTGTGATTGACAGCTTTAAGACCCGCCTCCTGGCTCTGATTGGTTTTTTTCCAGTTAGCACTGGGAGAAAACAGAGGAACTTGATTTTGTTTTTTTTTTTCACAGATTCTCAGTCTCAGGCCATATTGTCCTAACATAGCGACAGTTTCAACAAATATGCAAAACTTTTTTTTTTTCTTTGCAAAGGTTACAAACTGCAGTTTTAGGAAAAGAAACATCATGGTTAGAGTGAAACGACTGTTAGTCCTCGACGAGGCCGTCGTGGGTTCGATTCCTGGACCCAGCCGCATGTCTTCCCCTCTTTCCTGTCAGCCTACTTTCAAATAAGGGCCACTAGAGCCCACAAAAACCTTGGAAAAAGAAATATATATATATATATATATATATAAAAGCATGTGCATACATCCAAATTCACGTGCAAGGCCCCATTTTGAGCTCATGCGCGCCTCCCAAAGGACCTCATTACTATGACTGGCTTCAGGACCTTCTGCTGATCCAGACACTCCTCCTCGTATAAATTTGCATCTTAAGTAAATAGAGTCCCACAAATGCGGCAGACGCCCCATGTTTGTCGGGCCCCGGACGTCCTGTTCAGCTTCGCCAAGCGGCGGGAGCTAATGGAGGGAGAAGAGACGAGAACAGTGAGGAGAGCAGGGAGAAGAAAGGAGGAGCGGGGCACACATGGTCAGAGAGGGCATACGTGAGCTAAATAGCTGACTCGGCAACTGTAAGTCAGAGAGAGGGAGGCGAAGGAAGGGTGAGTCACGCTGCTGTGTGATGAGGTACAGTGTAAGGACAGTGGATTTTTCCTGTTTCGTCCTGAGGGGCCGGGGAGGGACGTGTTCTCTGTGGATGGACGTCGACTGAGCTGTACGATTCAGCCTGTCCAACGTTTTAACTGCATTTCCTTTTAAGACTGAGCAATCCACTCAGTGGCACAGTTTTTAGCCAAATGCATAACAGTAATCTTATTACATGGGCTGAGCAGCCGAGAACCCACTGAGTTCTCCATGAAATCGCGCTTCGTTCTGAGGGGATCTGCTCCCATTAAGGGTTGGTTGCGAAAGTCCGTTTTCACATAAAGTTTAATCTTCTGAAGGACTTACATTTGTGCTATTTTCGTACAATTTGGCCACATGAAATGTTCAGTTATCAAACAACAGGAAGTTTCATGAATTTTAAACACTTTAAAATGGCTTTTTATTTGTTAGTCGTAACATATTTTGACTAATAAACGTGTCAAAATGACTAACAAATTTGCTTCACACAGTTAGCTTTTTTTTATAAGTCTTATTGCTCAACCGTCTGACCATTAAGACAGGTATTATTTGGATAGATTCATAAACAAATGGATTGACAGAGAGCATTCGCATTTACAAAGTACACACAACGATTCCAGATGGAAATTGGATTGGAACCCACAACCTTCCACTTTGACAGACAACAACTCCACCAACTGAGCCACAGTCGCCC
This sequence comes from Poeciliopsis turrubarensis, assembly GCA_010277015.1. Classification (NCBI taxonomy): domain Eukaryota; kingdom Metazoa; phylum Chordata; class Actinopteri; order Cyprinodontiformes; family Poeciliidae; genus Poeciliopsis; species Poeciliopsis turrubarensis. The sequence goes on from VMRN01000063.1 coordinate 2,382,720, forward strand.
ACTGCAAGCAGTGAATGAGTTGTAATTTCAATCTGCACAATTCTATGGTCAGTGGAAAAGCAGCTATTGAAACAGCACGATCTACCTTGAGTATCATTGCAGGCCGAGGTCATCCCTTCATGATCACAGAGTATTGATCTTGTGACGGCCACTTCCAGCAGAATGAAGCGCCATCTCCCAAACCTCATATCATAGCAATCTTTTTTTCATGGAATGGAACAATGAGTTGAGAGCTTTCCAGCGGCTGACCTCCACAGTCAGCAGATCTCAAATTGAAAAAGCCGTTTTTGAAATGTGGCTGAACAGGAGACTCAAATCATGAACGAATGGCCAGCAGCTCTGTGGATAAGATGAGTGGAGCAACATTTCGGAAGAATGTCCGACACTTTGTGAAAATCTCTGCCTTGAAGAATTACGGTATTTCTGAAGACAAAAAGGTCTTACCCTGTACAAGCTAAGTGTACCTAATATTCACATTTTCATTCTTCTGTTTGCTCGGCTCTTTCCTCCCCCGAACAAGAAGAAATAAAGACAGAAGTTTCATCTAAAAGCTGAAAGACGCCTACATTCAAATCTTCAGCTGAACAAACAACTTCCTTAAGATCCGTTCGGTTTTTGAGCAACTGTTTTGCACAACCCGCTCATCCAGAATCCTGTGGGAAATGTTTCTTTTCAAAAGCTTTGGCAACAATGGATGTGTCTGAAAACGTCTTTTGTTGACACCTGGAAGTTTCTTGTACCTGTCTGCAAGTTGCTCCTGTCACTCATCGGAAACCCTCAGTGTACCAAGGGCAACTTAGGTCATAATTCTCTTTTTTCTCCGAAGGATAATAATGTCTTTTATTTCCCCGTGTTTTCCAGTGTTTGGTGTGCACCTCCAATTTTTGTCTTGGTGTAAGACCAGAGATCTTTTACCCTGACTCCTGTTTTCTGATGTTTTATTTCTCACTTTCACTCTTTAACAACGCTGAACGTCTTCCCTTTTTTGTCTTTTCTTTGATGCACTCGAAGCCTCCAGTTGCAAAAGCAATAAAGCAACCTCACAGCACGGGGGAACCACAATCCTGTTTTCCATGTACATTTTATTAAGTCACATAGAAATAAATACTCTCCTTTGATTTCAACCGCCCTCTGAAATTCATTCCAAAATGATTTTGCATGTATTGCCTCTTGCATAGCTTCTGATCGAGCTGCAGTGAACAGTTTTGGGACTGGGACACAGATTCTGCTTGCTCCAGGTCAGCTTGAAGCGGACTTGATGTCTTGCATAGTAATTTTTTTCACAAACTGCGCCAGATTTATTTTGCTGGGTTTTCACAAAACCAGGTGGCCCTCACCTGAAACTCCAAGATCACATCTCAATCTTTTCTGAAGGCAATTGCAACAACTCATGACACCGGACACTGGAAATATGTTCATGACTTGACATAATGACAACATTTCTCAGATGAGAGTGTTATCCTGCTTCAGCTTTCAAACAGAAACATTTTTACTTCTATGTGCTCTAAAGTGAGCTTGTTATGCAAAATAGACTTTTTGCGAGTTTATTTGCTCCTGTTTGGGTCTCAACTGCTTCTAAAAACAACCCAAGCACTTAAAAAAAAACAAAAAAAAAAACACCTAGCTCTTTTTTGGTGTTTGAAAAGGTCAAGTTTCAAAAACCTCCCGAATGTTGAATCACAATTGATGGGCACTGGCCTGTCGCCTAGCAACTCAAGCGGATGTTTGGTCAGCTGGTTTGCTTGAGCTGTACAATGGCTGCTGGGAAATAAAAGTGATATGTTATTAATTTTGTCATCCAGGAACCACTTGCTTCCAGTTTGTTGGTTGTGCAGGAAACTCCACTTATACTTTTCAACGTTGTACTGGCAGAGTTTTAGAAAGAACATGAGTTTTTAAAGAGACATCAAATTTTTATTTCACATTGTAAGGATTTGGGTTTTTTTTCTGTGTATTCATTTAGGTTTCTGTGTCTATTCAATTTCTGTGTTGTCCTGTCTAGCCCTGGATTGATTAACCTCTGTGTATTTAATCCCAACTATGTTCCTTGTTCCTTGTCGGGTCCTTGTCTATCTGTCTAGTGTGTCAAGCTGTCTTGAGTTTGTCTGGTCAGATGTCATCTGTTTACCGGTTTCTACCAGTTTTGAGCCTTAGCCTTCCACTCATTTTTGTGGTGCCTGGACTTTGGATTATTGAGCTCATTTCTCATTAAAATCATCATTTCTTTCACACCAATCTGGGTCCTCTACATCTGCCTCACCACCTCTAAACGCAAGAGTGTGTTCCAACTACAAAGAGATCACACTCCCAAGCCTCCCTGGTGAGGTCTATTCAGGGGTTCTGTAGATTTGGAGAAGGCGTTCGATTGCCTCCCTCAGAAAATCCTGTGTGTGTTCCTCTGGGAGGACGGGCATGAGGCCCTTTGATACCGGCTGCTGTTACAAGCTCGGTTTGGTTGTTGGGTCCACTCCACGGTTTGAAATGGCATTCACACCAGCACAAATGAAGTGGCTGATTTGGGGAAACAATTTCTGATCTATTTGAAGGAGGGCAAAGATTGTGCTGCCAAACAGATTTTTAACCAAGATTTTGGAAGGCATTGTTTTTGTATGGTTTTTGATGCTGGGGACTCAGAGCAGCTCAGATCTTACAAAGAAAAAAAAACAACAAAACCCTCAACTTTCAGTCTGAATTGCTATGACAGAGAGGCACATTTCATTTTTAACTCACAGCTCTTTTTTCGATGTAGCAAGTTTACAGACGTAGACACTGAACATCCACAGCTTGAAACTCATATGTGTGTGTGCGTGTGTGTGTGTGTGTGTGTGTGCGTGTGCGTGTGTGTGTGTACATTTTGAATTTCGCACTTTCGAATGTGTCCCTGACTTGAGAGTGTTCTTGGTGCTGCACCAAGATGCTTAGCGTTCTGTAACGCACCCCAACACTCGCTGCTCTATTTTGTCTTTTCTGATTCCAACTGCCCGGTGATTCAGGCCGGGTTCTAACGGACGTGTCAGGAATTTAATGCAATTTGTAGGGGAAGAAGTCAGAGAGGGATGAATGATATATTGACTTCCTTATAAGAGCAAGGCTGGGGTGGTAATCTCATTTCGGGATGCTGTGATGAGATTCTAGCCTGTTTTCCCTCGCAGATGATGTGACTTTGGTCTTGACAACATCATGATGCTGCTGCTGCTGCTGCAGCTGCTGGTGTGTGTGTGTGTGTGTACTAATTTCTGTAGCATACTAAGGACCTTCTCTGGTATAAATATCTTAAGACCCCTGGGCCTTACGGGGCCAAAGCCTGGTCCTAATATGGTAGACCCCGTTTTAAGACTAAGGTTCGGTTTAGAGATGAATGCAGGCACTAAAATGAATGACAGACAAAACAGAGTCATAAAATGGGTGGAAATACAATTTTGTGTGTCGTGCACGCTGCCTGCTTTATGATAAAGTACTTTGATTTGATCTGGAATCTCAGCTAAAAACAGCATCTCTCTATTTTTATGTATGTAGATAAAATCTGCTGCTATCTGAAGTAACTCTTTACTCTCTGAAGCTCCTCTAGAAACAATCTGCAGATTACTGCTGCTTATTTTTGGACTAAGGCATAGACTGTGTTTGGAATAACCAAGACGCGTTCATGAATGTAGTCAATCTCAGCATCTCAGTAACAGCTGAATGCAGTACAAATATGTATACATGATTGTAGAGCAGAAGTGACTAATGAAAGTTGAAGCTCTCTGCTGGGTCTCATTAGAAAACTTTCGTTTAACCAGTTTGAAAAATTAACTGAACTCAACTGTATTGTTTGATGCATTGTTGGATTATTGGGCTGATAAAAATAGTCAGTATTACCAAAATTCTTGTGACTCTCTATATGGCAATGACAGCTGAAACAACAAATTAACAACAATATATATATCACGATAGATGCAAAATCAATATCAATAAATACAGCATTTGATACTATGTTCAATATTCAATAGACAATTCACTGATCTGGGAAATGTAGGCATATGGAAGACAAACTGCTCATTTTCTCAGAGCGAGCTAAACACTGTTAGCGACATCTACGAACTCAGTCACACTTTGGTCACCTAGCAACAACCTGTAGAGTAAGTAGCGCAGCAGCAGTTCCAGATTTCTCCACCACGACTCATCACTGCTTAAAAATAAAAACAACAACGCTGTAAAGTGAAAACCGTTAATTAAACAGGAAAGGCCACGCCACCACATTGGGAGGAATTCAGATATTTAAAACCCAAAAACTAATCAATACTTATCGGTGTCAATTGATATGAGACGCTTATATTGATAAGTTTGTCAGCCATGTCGTTCAGCCCTACGTTGAAAACAGCCGTTTTCCATTTTCTCAGCATTTGACAGAGCTTTCATGTCTGAATGACCTGGATTGTGTCTTTCTGCCATAATTTGCTGGAATTTTATCTAATTATTCCTGACAGAACTGGTGGAAGTGAGTCGGGTCTAAAGGTCAGTTTGGCCACACACAACCATTCAGTTCAAAACACACCTTTCCAACAGCACTGTTTGTGATGCCCCCTAAAAAACATTCACCCTGTTGTCCTTAAGCTCCTTTCTGACCAATATGGAAGCATCATTTTCATATTGAAAGCCCATTTGCAACAAAGCTTTAAAGTAAGTGGAATAGTCTTGCAAAGGAAACATAAATTACTTGAAATTACATTATTTTCTTATTATTATTATTTTCAAATTCATCTTATGCTGCCAGTGCCTTCAAATCTGAATGGCTTGGCCTTCAGAATATGTAAGCATTTCCACTGAAATACAGAAAAAAGAAAAATGTATTCTCATTATCCTGGTATTTAGTACATAGATATAAATTTGATAAAAACTGAGCTAAATCTCTGACATCAAATCTCCTTGACTTGATGTCAAAGAGAGGACAAAGAGGTGTGTATGGAAACATCTCGTTTCAAATGTATAACCACAGAACGAAGGTCAAAAATGTGAAGCGTGTAGGAATTGTCCAAAAAGTTTGTGATACTAAACACAAATATTTCTCCCCGCTGTAAAAGCACATTTACATCATGTCTCCTTCTCCTTTTCTCCTGCCATGCAACATGCACTGAAGCTAAATGGATTTAGCCTTGCTTTTATTTTTTGCTCTGCTCTGTCAGTTTTACATTCAAGCATCCTTTTTTCACCAAGCCCGTGAAAACAGCAGTCTATATAACCAGTCACGTCTCCAAGCAACTAGTAATTGTGTGCATAACTGGTATTTTTAGATGTGTGTTTGACAAAGTTGTGTGAATTATGTTTCTGGTTAAGTTTCGATTTTTTATTTTTTATTTTTTCCCCTGTCCTCTCCGAATCCTTTATGCTGTATTGATTGATACTTGACTCTTATCTTTGCTTAATTTGATCCAGTGTGGAAAAGAGTTGGGGATAATGCCACATGATGCTGGCTTAAGGCAAGGCACACCCACGGTATGTCCCGAGTCCATCCCATGACTAACATGGAGATGGATACACCATACCCACTCCCACTCACACATACAGCCACTTCAGAAAAACCAATTACCACCCATCAGGACATAAAACCGCCCCAGTCAGCAGCAGACTCTTGCTGTGAGGTGAGGTGATGTTGCTAATAGCTGTGCCACCACATTGCCTACTGCTTCCCTGTTTGTGTGTTAGTGTCTCATACAACAGAAATTAATTCTGAGTTTAAATTGTTATGATTTAACTTTGGCAACTTTATTTACATAGCACCTTTCAGCCAAAGACAATTCAAAGTGCTTGTGAAAGAAAGTTAAAAACAACATGCAACAAGAAGTTGGTAATAAAAAATCAAGCAGCTCTTAGTTCTGACTCTTGGAATAGTCAGTAGGTTTAAAACTAAACGATAAATGATAATATTGCTGTTTCTGAGACCATTGTCAGGTAATATAATGGAAATGGGGATGACAATGCAAGAACACATTCTCAAATGTCAATAAACCTTAAATTCTACTGAACATGCAACACTGGAACTGGAAGACATTTTAAATATCCAAAAGAAAACAAAACAACAGAAACAACAAATGCAATGAATCATGAAGTCTCTGTAAACAAATTTGTTCTTCAAAAAAAAAAAAAAAAACGGCTAGTTGGGACAAAAACATCAGACCAAAGACTTTTAACATCCAGTTTTTGGTAGAAAGAAAAAGGAAAAGAGAAAAAAAAATGGAAACATTGAGCTCATCTTAATTCAACATGCGATACTCTGATTTATTGCTCACTGCAACAGGCCTACAACATGCTGTTTAAAAGAGAAATGTTAAAAGATTTTAAGTAAAAGCATAATATGCAGTAGTATTTGATTCAGTCTCATCACAAAACGTTTTACTGGGAAGTTATTTGAGCAAATGCAGATGAACATGAGAAAAAGAGACGTTGCATGGTGCAAATATACTGAGTCAATAAAATAAGCAGTTTTCTAAAAGTTTACTTCATTTCTTAAGGGATAATCCACAAACCAAACATAAGTGATTGTCTGAACACAGCTGTGGTTGATTAACTAATATGTACCCGTGCTGTATTGATGACCTGTCCGTTGGTGTGTGGGTCACCTTTTTATTTTAACTGAACCAAGAAAGACGCACTGAATTTTTCAGCTTGTTAAGGTTGTCAAAGTCAAGTTAGCATAACCAACCTACTTCCCTCCCCCTATCTCATTTTGAGAAAACTTTTTCCTGACCTTGTTTTCTAGTTGTAGAGTTGTGGCGCTGCCAATCAGCAGCAAAGCACTGCGCCCCTTTTTCTTTTGAACAACACATTTAATATTTAGTGCGTTATGTTGAAAACCTGACAGCTAAAGCCAATGGAAGTCACTGCAGTTTTTTGCCCTCCAGCTCCTCCTGAAGGGCAGGATCCTGCATGTCTGGCAAGTTAAAACTTTTCTTTTGTCTATTTAAACTTTCCGTGCTGTTTTTTTAATCTTTCCTCGGTCTAAGTAGTGCTTTTCTTTATTTTCAGACCAAAGGTATTGTTGTAAGGGTCACTCTAAATGTTCTCTGGCTGTCAGTATTTTTAATGGTTCATGCTCAGGATGAACCATTAAAAGCTCAACGAGGCAGCAGGGCCTTCCGAGCTCACATTGGTTTTAATGTCGTGTTAATAGGAGTAAAATGAGATGTATTTAATTGATCTTTACGGAATCAACCTGATTGATTTCGGACCAGTTCGCCTTGTAAAGTGACCATCCCGATCTCTATAAATAAGCTGAAATGAAGTGTGCTGCTCCCTTTGTTGGCCCCTTGATGATGATTGCCATCTTGCCCCGATTTACAGCACTTCCTACTCAATGACTGCCAGGACAGCCTACATCTCCCATCCACCCACCTGCCCACAGGTCCAAGCAACGATGGAAACTGGCTGAGTGAGAGAGGAGGTCTGCTGGTGAGATTTTGTGACATGAATGAAAGCCCCGTACCTGCAGCTGAGATTGTTTCGTCAGCTTTTGTTTAAGGTCAAGAAAGATCGTTCACGCCTAATATAATGTCAGATTGATTTAATGACTCGTGGCTTGACATTTTTAGCTCGTCACCTCTTTACCTCTTTTACAGCGTAATCCTATTATACTGATTTGGACTTTGAGCAGAAAAATAACTTAAAGTAGATTAATATCTTCCAACAATTCCATCTAACCCGAGACTGAAAGACCGTTCTGCCATTGCGTCCTAGTTAAAGTCCTCCTTATTATCTTCCTCTCCAGAAAAGCCATTTCGAAATGTAATTTTGGCAGCATTTTCCCGTTTCCCCGCTTCACAGGGTGCAACTCTGCCTGTTCAAGCTCTGCAACGACAGAAACAGTTCAGAGCAGTTGACAGCGCCGCTTGTTTGTCGTTACCCATGATTCTGCAGGTTGTCATGGTAATGTAAGTCTGTGGGAGACCTAGGGGGGATAGAGAAATAAGGATAGGAGCTCATCTAACACGGCGCAAGTGTGATACGTTTAGAGACTGTTGGTCTCATCTTTGCCTTTCTTTGAAGCTTTTTATCTGCCCTTGCTGTCAGAGGATCCAGATTGATATGTGGAAAAACAGCTTGGAGTGATTGTTTTTTTTTTTTAACTTTCTAAATGAGACAAATCCAATCTGATGTTGGTATCCTGGCGCAGCAGCGGCGGGCCGTCAGGCCCTGCGAGGATTCCCCTGCAGCGCTAAACAATATCAGAAATCCACCAAATGTACAATGTTTGTTCAATTAAACGTCATTACAATAATTTTGTCTCGTTTTTTGTCATGTTTTTTCTGGATGTTTCTCATACATGCCTGTGTGGATGTTTGGTGTTTTGTTCAGTCAGGTTTCAGTCTGTATGTGTTGCCAGGGGCAGCCTAATCTGCCCAGGGCCTTCAGAATCCACAGAGCAGGCCTTTATTAACTAATCGATCGAGCAGGGGAACGGTTTTCAAATTCTACTCGCAGACCACGCTAGAAGGCTCGCGGTGTTTTGTCAGAAGTTTCCCGCCCACTGACTGGACAGTTAGAACGACCGTTTTGGCCCTGACTAGCTAGCGGAGCACGTCCCCAGCATCCTGCCCTGCTTACATGAGACTTTATGAGTTTCCAGGCCCACATTGGCTGACAGAGAAGGAGAAATTTGAATGTTTTGCTAATGAAACTCTGAGATACTTCAATGACAGCCATTGAAGTATTCCTGCGTAAACAGAGGTATTGTTGTGGTTTTGTAATAGAAAATGCTAACCAGCCTGCGTGTTCACAGCAAGCTCCGCGATTGGGAAGGAGAGGTAGCACAACAGAGAGCAAGGTGCAGGGTGGGTTTTTTTCTACTTTTGTTTTTTTTTTGGTTTTAAAAGTCGTGATTGATTGTCCTGAAGACTAGTAGATATTCTTAATCCAACCAAGCAATCTGGAACAATACATTAATACTGCAGACAAAAAAAAAAGCCCAAAACATTTTTTATCCTAATATGTAACCTCTCTGCTTTTTCATGATGGCTAAATAGCAATATCTATCTACAAGGAGGAAGCAGGGTGTTCAGTGGAGATGAGACCAAAAATGAACTATAGTGATAGAATATTTGCACTTATTTTATTAGCATACCACAGCGTGGCCAAGAACAAAAAGCTGTATTTTAGGAGAAACAACAATTAAAAACGTAAGTATATTAGCCTACAGTCGCTGTGTTTCTATTCCAAATGGGATCAAAATTTTGTGAATATTCCTTTAATTTTGAAAAAACACAATCTCACAATAGCTGTGTTGCTATTAAATAAGAAATGAAATTAAAATCACTCGAATAAGTTTGTTCACGCAACAAGGCTTTAAAAAAACATGCCTCTCCACGATCCTCCGACTACTTCTTGTCGTCTTTCAAATAAACCAACTTCAAGATGCTTTAAAAAAAAACACCTCATCCTAGTGCCAAAACTTTTTGTCGAAAAACTAATGTTTTTTTCAAAATTGCTGCGTTTCCATTAAACAAATTTATTTCAGAAATTTCAAAATGTGAAATTATACGGTCAATGGAAATACATCCAGTGATGCTGACAGGGCTGGTGGCTCTACAAACAGAGACAGTACTACAGGTTAGTATCAACTGAAGTAAGAACAGCTCTTTAGCTGAAAGCAGAATATATGACTGGCTTCGACAGTGCATGAGTGTGCATATTTATATCAGCTTTTGAAAGGTATTGATGGCTACAGATACACACAAGCAGTGTACAAAGACAACAAGAGAACAATAGCTTTAGCTAAAAAAAACCAAAAAACCCTGTGACATGACAGAAGTGCAAACATGTGGAAATTAAATATCATTTCATATTGTGAGTCTTAACTATTGAGAATTTATGGTTGCAGAAATGAAGACCAGGCCTGTGTGTAAACTCAAACTTGGAAAGTTTTCAGACATTATGTTTGGTGTTTTAACTTGTGTACTCGAGTTGTAAAAATGCATTGATTGCATTATTGATGTTAAATGAGAAGCAGTACTTTGGTTATCACCACTAGGGAGCAGAAGTCTGCTGTTCAGGGACGGATGGTGCATCCCATTTGTCGTTCATCTAAATAAAAAAGATGCAGGAAGAAACGGAAAGGATACTTTTGCCTGCGTCCCATTCTTCCTTCAAGTTCGGCGCTGTTGATGCTGCCATTACTTAGCAATCATCCATCCATGCAGTGGCCATACTCGCTTTTCAGTGCAGAGGTGCTGTGGGGGTTTGGGGGCTGGTGCCTATTTCCAGCAGCCATTAGATGAGAAGCAGCATCCGCCCTGTACCCTGGAAAGGTCACGAGTTCATCACGACGCAACACAGGGACACGTAACCATGCTCACACACACTCCCTCCTAAGGGCAACTTAGAGAGACCAGTCAGCCATGTTTTTTGAACACTGAGACATACCTGAAGAAAACCCACACATGCACAGGAAGAAAATGGAAACTTTACACAGAAGAACCTGCTTTTGTTTAATTAAAAAAAATAAAATAAAATTTTCACTAATAAATTAAACTATTAAAAATAAACATTTCTTACTAGAAACGTCAGTCTGCACACTGTTGAGACTCATTGCAAGGTGATATAAACATAGCAGGTAGCTGATCAGGTAACAAGACACTTAGAAACTTTGAAACATGTTTTCTCACTAATCTTGTTGTGCCAAAATTCAAATGACCAATTTATATATGTATATATGTTTGATATTATTAGAAAGCTCCAAATCCACTTTTTCAGAAACTGTAAGAAAAACTCAAATGCCCCAAGGAAAATTTGCTCATGATTTTTTTTTTTTTCACAAACACCAACCTCTCCATCTATCAAGCACAACGCTTTAAATTCCCTGATGAAATTACTAATTAGTTTGAGCATTAGACTCAGACTGACTGAAATGTGGCAAGTCTTTTAGACAACATGTCACATCACAAAGTGATGCTGGAGAAACCGAAGTGACAGCAGCAAAATAAGAAAAATGGTAGCCTGAATCAAAACAACCATTATAAAATCACACACACCTCACATCGCTTCCGCCCACACATTTAACACCCAGCGTATGCACTTCCAACACCGCAGGCGTTCAGCAGCTGTCACATGTGAACGCTGTAGTCATGCATTCGGATGCGAGCGAACGCACTCGATTCTTCACACAGTTTCAGATTCTTCACGCCGTTCGCTTCAATGTCTGGAGGTCGCCTACACAAACTCTGGGAAATGAAAGGCTTACATACTGGAAAAGGAGGTTTCATTTGTATTGACGGAGCTGCAGAAACAGACGTACTTTCCTACTTTATTGCAGGACCATAAAACTGAGAAAACCAGTGCCTGACCTTGACTTTCGTCTTCACCTGTCAATCATTTGAGTTGAACTGCTATCACCTCGTTTGTGCATTAAATTGCTCTGTATCTTTTTAAGTCTGTTTTCATTTTTATCCTAAACCCATTTGATGGCATATTTTATAAATATTGAGAAGCCATAGAATCAAATTTATTATGTGCCTTTTTTTATTTTACTTAAATTCGCTTTTATTTATTTATTTTTTTAAAAAAACTTTAAAATTGGGGGTAAAATAAATTAATAAAAATAAAAATAAATTAAGTAGGAATAAATTAAATCAAATTTCCCCATAAATTCATAGGAATTGAGATGTTTTTCAAATCATTTTTTTACCTCAGAAAAAAATGACACACCCACTTCCATGAAAACACATGTAATTTATTATTTTAAGGTGATACCATGTGGAAAGGTTAAATGGGTATTTATCACTTTGCAATGTTCACTTTGCAATGCCACGTTAATTTATTCCCTCAAGTTTGAACCGTGTTCTATTTTTACACAATTAAAAACTCAGCATATTGCAACAACAATCTGTGCTGGCTCCAAAACCCTCTGCCCCTGTAGGTGTGAGTAACTTCATATTAAGCCACAGTTCCTGGGGCAAGAGAACAATCCACATAAAGATGATGAGTTTCTGGAAAATAAAATGTCACTGCTCTCTTTTTAATAACGGTGCAGAGAGGAGGGCAGGCGTTTATGATTGCTCTCTGGATGCCTTAAGATTTAAAGAAGCTCCCAGACACAGTGCATCCCAGTGTGTCTCATCTGTGTGCGTGTTTGTGTATGTGTGTGTGTGTGTGTGTGTGCACAGAAAGCATCACCCATTAAAGCAAGATACACATAGTGGCTTCATAGCATAACTTCACACTTATCTGGGTCATAATGCATAGCTGCTGTGTAATAAATTATGGTATTAATAGTTGTCAGAGATGATTGGATGCAATTCCTTTTGGCCTTTAACTATCAGCCTTCTCTTTTAGGCATCAGTAGATGCATTTCCGTTCCAAATGTGAGCAAAACTTTGTCGATATTCCACTAATGTTGGAAAAGACACCATGTCCATTAAATGAGAAATGGAATTAAAATCAGACTTGAAGAAGTTTGTTCAGGTAATATGTCTGCTTTAAAAACATGCTGTGCCATAATCCTCCTACCGCTTCCTGTCATCTTTTCCGCTGGTAGTAACATCCGGATCGCTTTTATCAACCTTTACTTTTTCCAATTTTGATAAATTGGAAAAAGTGTTTCCACTGCAGTTTTGCTAAATAAACCAGCTTTGATTCAGCTGAAACATCACCTCATCCTAACGGAAAAAAAACTTTTTTTGATCAAAAAACGTGTTGTTGTTGTTGTTTTGTTTTTGTTTTTTCAAAGTTGGCATGGTTACATTCAGTAAAAACAATAAAAACTGCATGTGAACATCGCCAACTTCCTGTCATCTTCTTTGTCTTTTAACCCAGTAGTAACATCCGGTGTTGATAATACGACTACAAAAAAAGTGGCTCCATTGCAGTTTTGCGAAATACACAAATTTCAATATGGCCACAAAAGAAACAGCTCATCCTAGCGCAAAAAAAAACCAAACTTTCCAAATTGGCATATTTCCTTTAAACAAATGTATTTTCTTTATCCCAGCTGATTGGTCGGGCAAACGCAGAGAGATTCGTCTACGTTCTTCCTTCTTGCCTTCCATTCTGTTGAAGCTGCTCTCCAAGCTTCTCAGGCACCAGGAGTGGTATATATATGATACACACATCTCCCAGAAATCTGTCACCAGAGAATGGAGGAAAACAACAAAGGTGCCTGGATGATGAAAGACTACTACTACAAAAAAAAAAGAAAAATACAGTCTGCCAGCTCCGTCTCATGCTGCCAGGGCTCGAACCGCAGATCTTTGTCTGGGAATGGAAAAACAGAGAATGAGCCACTTGCTCTGGAGAGCTAATACGATTTCAATAGTTCCAGTCTCTGATAGGTAATGGGACAGCCAGAGAAATTTCTCCTCTCAGCCCTGAAGAGCATCTCAGAGCAGAGAACAGGAGAGACTGTTAGGTGTGTGCAAGGCCGTGTTTTTCGCCACAAAGGCTGTGCTGTCTGCGGAGCAGAGGGTCGAGGTAACGAAACAGGTTAGAGGGGGAGAAAAGCGCATGTAATGAAGGATTTATCCACCTATAATGCCCTCTTATATTTTCCCTCTCATATCAGCGTAGCATCTCAATCCAGCTCTCAAGTTTCTCTCCCAGGATCCGTCTGCCTTCTCACCTCCCATCCCTTTTTCGCGAGTTCGTCTACTCCTACTTTCAGCACCGCACTGAATTTTTCCTTGATTTCCAGAGAGGGGTAGTGTAGCAGTAGCTGGAATACAAACTAGCTGACTCAAAACACGCCCTCTTGCTCATTCACCCCCAGCCTGCAGGAAGTGGGTGTGTGCGCAGCCAGGAGATAGCGAGGAACGAGAATAACAAGAAGGAGGGGAAGAATAAGTGTTCAGGGGAGGGAAAATGGAGAGGCTGCAAGGCCTCTTCCACAGAGTTTAGGTCGGGATTAGCCCTTTAAACTGCCACGGTGGCAACGTGCAAGTTATGCGTCATCAAACATTAAGCAGCTCATTCATCTTTCACGCGACGAGCGCGAGGTATGAGGTCATATTTGGGAGCCGTCTCATCATTTGGCAATGCAACGTTCCGGCTGATAGAGCTGCCTCTCCAAATTCTCGATGCTAAGACCCCAAAAACGATTCCCGTATTTGGGATAAGATGCGGCTTACAGCGCAGTCTTAAGGCATGTTCACACAAATTACCAAAGAACAGAGAATATTCTGTCATGTCCCTCAAGAGTGTTTACGGTTACAAGTTTAATACCTTATTCAATCTGCTTTAGAAAACTAAATAAAGTTAAGTTGTATATATTGATTTATCCATTGAGGATGTGGAATTTGGGATAAATGTTGTTTGAGAGTAGCAGCTGGAAAGCCTAACAACCAGAATCACTATGTATAAGTATGCATACTAGGTGTAGTTCAATTGGAAGTGAAAGGGGAGGAAAAAGGATTATATGTGTAAAAATTATAAAATAGAGCACTTTTATTCTGAGGGATCTGTGTTTCATTTGGGAGGAGATTGGATGTTTTTGTCCTACATTTTTGAACTCAGGTGAATATAATTTAAGTTCCGACCAGCGTTGCTACTTCGATGCCCTCATCACCTTGCCTGAGTAAATGTGTCGCCACAAAACTTTATGTAAACTGGAGGTTTTTCAAGATATTCCCACACATCACGGCCATTTGTCATTGTTAGCTGTGTTTTCTGCTTACCATATAAATGCGCAAACTGGACTCGCAAAAATCTGCTCAACAGAAACACGGCAATTTAAAAAAAATAAGTGACGTTTTTTGTTTTTTTTCCAATAAAAAGTTTTCTGCACTAGGATCAAAATTAGTGCACAACCGGCTGTTTCTACTGGCAGAAAAAAACGAAGAAGACGACAGGAAGTAGGAGGACGTGGTGCGGCAGGGATTTTTTTCATGACTTTGCGTGGACAAGCTTACTCACAATAGTGTTATTTATCGGAAGCACAGCAATTGTGAAATTGTGTTTAGTGGAAGATCAAGAAACGTTTTGCGTACATCTGGAATGGAAACGCAGTGATAGCTGATCAAACACGTTATTGTTTGGGTTTTGTAAAATACATTATTTTCTTATAACACAAAACACCTTATATTGGCTCCCTGTTTATTGCAGCCCTTCAGCCGGCTGTAACAGGCAGAGACTCCTCCATTAGTGTTCTGTCTGGTTTGTATTAAGAATAGGCGCCTCTGTTAGCTTTCTGAATGTAATGCGTCTGCTTTTTTTTTTTTTTTTTTTTTTTTTTTGTTTCTTCCGTTAATGTCAGGTTAGGAAGGATACTTTTGGGAATAATGGCAACGGTTGAGTTTTTGAAAGCGCCAACTGTGTTTTATTGGGTCACTGTTCAAAGTCCAGTCACTGAAAATTGTTCATTTTCACCTGGATGTTGGCGATAAGAGGCTGAAGGAGGATGTGAGGCAAATTCAAGGAGAATTTGTCTGAATCAGGGGTTCTTAAAAACTGAGTAAACGTCAGCAAAAAAAAAAAGTTGATCAATGAAACCCAGAGTTGACGTTTGAACCATGTGAAAGATTATTGATTCTGGAAATGGAACTGAGGAATTTTGAACCTGAGGAGCACAGATTAAGTGTAAGTAGTGCAGTACATGCTTTGCATTCTTGATCTGTGCCTTTGAGAGTTTGTGATGTGTCCACTAACCTTTGTTTGGTTCCTCAGTTTAATAAATTTGATCCCGATACACATTTTGAGAAGAAAAGTGAGAAGAATGTACCTTGTACCTTTTACAGGTAAAGCTCAGGAAGCATATCTTCTCTTTAGTATGTCTCAGTCTCAGTCAACATTTACAAGCCTGTTAAATAATGCTCTGCTCGAAGCATTTGAGCAAGTACTTAAAGTATACTGACAGATTTAGAACCTGGGAGAGGTCTGGGAGGTGGATGCATTATTTTGTCAGAGACCGGGTGTTTTTCATGAGAGGTTAAAACATTTGAATCTCTGCGTGACCTGATTGTTTTGGAGCAGTCTGAAACTCCCAGTCCCATTGCCACTTATGTGACTCATTATAATGTAAGAACAGCTGCTGAGGCCGCTCCTCCAGGAGATGAATATGTGTTGGTCAAGAAACGAATTGAAGCTTCTGCTTTGGGAGCCTCTGTCATGGAGTCGTCTATGAGCCGTGAACTTTAGTGAAATCAAACCATACCTAAATACAACATCACAGACAATGTATTTTTCAGACCCAGAGATAATTGTCTTATTTTCTTTATTACAGCTACTAGATGCAGTTAGTCAGTCAACCATTGCTAACCCGCTTTGTCACTAGATGCGTTTCCATTACTAATGTATGCAAAACTTTGTCAATGTTCCGCTAAAGTCGAAGAAGCACAACTTCACAATTGCGGTGTTTCCTTTGCATAAGAAACACAATTAAAACCATGCATGAATAAGTTTGCTCAATAAAAAACATGTCACGCCATCTAATTCCTGTCGCCTTCTTCATGGTTTGCACCTCTCGAAACATCTGGTTGTTGATCATGTGACTCGTGTGATGGAAAGTGAGTCTCTAGTCGAAGAGTAACTTCACGAACATTCATGTTAAGCCTGTTGCCAGATCTATTTCTGCTGAGCCCGACCGTCCATTCTCTCCATGTACTTTCTCCCCTTGCAGATGTGAAGAGTGAAGCTTTCTGTATGTCAGTTCCAGATTTGCTGCTTTCCATTTCCACAAGAGATCTGGCAGCCGAGCAGCGAGCTGCTCTGTCACTGAGAAAGCTGGATACCTGCGCATTGTCAGATCATGATGATAAAAGTGTGGCAAAAGGATATTTGTTGAAAAATGAGTTGGTGAGAAAATGGCTCTCATATGGTGAGCACTGCGTGCAGAACCTTACTGACTTTGAAAATGGATTTTGACACAAGCTATTCATGGTGAGAGGCCTCAAGAAAATTTTGCTTCCTCTCAAGAAAAAAAAAAAAAGGAAGAGGCTGTATGACCATAAGGTTGAAAGCTATCATTTCGGTCTTTTAGAAGAGGTTCTTGTTTGTTCACACAGGAGTGTGTTCACACATGCGAATACACTCATGTGAATCCTGGCGTGGAGCAAACAACCAGATCAAGACCTACTTTTTGAGGCAACTTCCAAATGAATTCTGGTACGGTTTGCTTCTGTTGTGAACACAGACCAGCCTTGATCTGAAGCAACGACAGGAAATGTACCTCTTCACAAGCCACCGTTGCTGGCTGTTACGGTAAAAATGAGCCCTTCAGTCTTGCTAATATTGTTAATGTATGTGCTGAAATTGTGACATAGCAAAACATGCGTTGTATGAGCTGCTCTTGGCATTCGAAATGGTGTTGCAGATGTAATAACTACACAAAATGTGCAGATCAAAAATGCAGCTAGCAGGACTTCTAAGGTTTTTTTTTTTTCTCAGTCTGTGATCTGTGCCGTCCCCGACATTTCTGCCGAACGGGAGCATCAATTGTCAACCGATCACCTGGCTTTGCACAATTTGAATGCAAAAAGCAACAAACAAAAAAGATATAAAGTTCACTGTTTGTCCAGACCAAAGGAATTTCCTGGCGAGATTACGCACCGACAGAGAGCGCTCTTCTTGGACCTGGTGGGCTACTACCGCGGTCACACGCCTGAACAGCAATGATGTGTCATCATTGCTGTTCAGGCGTGTCATCATTTTTACCTTTTGATCAAAGCTCTCCTTCACAGTTTGAAGACCTAAAAGTGCTTTCTGTAGGCATCTGGGATTGTCGGCCTGCAGGTTAGGCCCAGAGGGTTGGATCAGAGTATGAAAGTTGGTGAGGACGGCATTGACCGACTCTGAACATATCCATTTTAAAATGCTCAAAGTTTTTTGTATTAATTGGGTTCTTAGTGTAATTAACGCCTTAATCGTCTGCGGCTTAATCTACTAGAGCTAACGGCCACACCGGTTGAGTTGCAGCATCCTCTTTGAAGGCAAGATTCACATTATTTTACGATCCTGAGGCACAAAAGCATTTCCAATGATGAGATTATTTAAGAATCTTACTCACGTTTTCTGGAACAACAGGGAAAGTAAGAATGTCCACTCCATTTAGTCTGTGTTGCCATTTACACATCCAAGGTCTTTTTTTGTAATGGAAAAAAAAATCAGTTTTTTTTGTTTACATAACGCTGTACCAGACGACTTACAAAAGCCCTTTCTGCGAAAGAACAATGCATTTCGGAACGAGTTTTCTGCCTTGAAAAACAATGACGAAGTAGAATATCATATGAAACTTTTATACGAGCTTTCCTGGACCCAGCATATCATATCCCTCCTTTAATGGAACCGCTTCACTTCAGCACGCTTTTTGGTGGTCCTGTGATTCAGGATTTATCTGTTTCTCTGACTTATGCAAGGAAATTACATGTCAGCTGCTGACATGTTATTGCTGCCTTTCTCAGGCCTGACAAACATTAGCATGAAGACTGTGGCAAATGACTGATAGGTAAGTACCGATAATAACTAGCGCCCTCTTTTCTCCATTTGCATTCTCTGCATGGGCATGTGTGTATGTGCCTTCAACTGTGTTTGTGTGGGTGAGTTGCAACTTGTAACAATAACTTCCTAATTACAGTTCCCCAGTGTTTGTGCAATCTTCCTGAAATGCTAACTAGCCCCCTGCAGGGACGGTGGTACATCATTAATCCGTGTGCTCGCCTGAGCGTGTGCACTCTGGAAGGTGTGCATCGGCAGCGCGTGCACGTTTAGGGCGCGTCTCTCTACTCTTGGAAGTGCGTCATTTACATAAATGTCGCTGATGTGTTTTAGTATTTAAGTCGAAGAGATTTCTGGTTTCAAGCTTCTCAGTTGAATCATGTGGTAAAACTTTCCCACGTCTTCCAAGACACACGAGATTTTATTTTCAAAGTTCGCACATGGCTCTAAAAACAGTCAGTTCAATTTATTTCCACAGCGCCAATTCACAAAGATTGTGGTCTCAAGGTGTTTCCAGAAAATCATTTCAAGTCAGTCATACATATACTCCATCTGATCCCAGTTATCAAACGTATGATCAATTAATTAGTCAAAGAAGTTGAGAAAGTTTCTATCAAGGAAAATCCAGCAGATTGTTTTGAGTCACATTTTTTCCAAACGTGCGCAAGATTTTGTCTATATTCCACTAAGTTAGAAAAAAAAACACAATTTTGCAGTTGTGGTGTTTCCATTTAAGATGAAACGCAAATAAAATCATATATAAGTTTGTTCATGCGATAAGTTATTTAAAAACATGTGACGCCGCCAACATCCTCTGACTACTTCCCGCCTGTCATCTTCATCTTCAGTGTCAGCACCCAGTTGCTGATCATGTGACCCGTGTGATGCAAAAAAAGTATTTCCCTCTAAGTTTTATGAAACAAAAAAACCCTCATCAAAAAAAACAAAAACAAGAGTTGTTTTGAAATTGGCGTGTTTTTGTTAAGGAAATTGATTTTCGAAATAAACATTTGTACAATTATTCAGTTTATTAAAGATAAAACAGATCAAATCATTAAATGGGTTTTGTTTAATTAAATACCTGAAATTAAATACCAAAATCGAACACTAATTTATTAGAAAGTATTTGTCAAAAATAAAAATTCACCAACTTAATTTATTTAGTTGGATAAACATAATTTGATTATTTGTGACAAATTAACTCATTTTTTTTAAAGGTTGGATCCCCTGTTTTCTTTTTTTTTCTTTTTTTTCAGTGTAACAAGTACCAAATCTGACAGTTTATTTTTTCAGAATATAGCATTTATATTCTTCCAAGTTGCTTTTTTAAAATAACCCCGACCTGAGTTAAATATCTTGGACAGTTTCTCAGCAGATGCACTGAATGCTTAAAATATGTCTCCAGATCCAGCCAGCGGAGAGGTGTCACGTTTACTTTGCATGCAGGTTTGCTTCCACAGTTTGGGGCATTCGCTCTCAACAGACATCAACATTATGACATAAGACGCTGTGAATATTCTGCGCTCCAACATGCCTGCGAAGAGCAGTTTTCTGTTGAATTAGGGACGTCTACGGCACATAGCAATTAATGTGATCTGATGGTGAAATTTAGCCAGCTCCAAGCTTCATATTTATGGAAACTGTACTAAGTAGATGCAGGGTTTCCACCAATTCAAATGTAAGACTTTTCAAACCATTCTGAATGAAATTTAAGACCTATACCGCATCAGAGTTGTAAAACAGAAGCAGTCTTAATACCTTTGGATAAACAAATTTGCACTTAAACCTTGACAGAGGCAAAAGAGTGAGCTTTTGCTCCGTCCTCGCATTTCCATTCCAGGAACCAAAGCCAATGGTTCCTGCTAACGTGACTGCTAATGTACATTTGCTGGCTAGCAAGGTTAACAGACACCAGCAACCTCAACTGCCTGGAGTCACAGAACGCAATGAAGAAACGACTCAAATGTTAGCATGACAGAAAAGCCTAATGAGAAAAAGAGACTATGTAGAGTATACTAGATTAAATGGTAATCCCACCACAAAATTTAAGACCTGTGATTCATATATCAAAAGCCAATTTACAACTAAATCAAGACATTTTAAGGCTTTGACTTTAGATAATTAAATTTAAGACTCTACATGGAAGTGCGGACACCCTGAGATAGGAACCGATGCACTTCTACTTCTAGCGCAACCCCAGGCACAAAGACTGCGCCTCGGGTAAAAGATAAGATAAGCGAGAAAAAAAAAAAAGTCCTTCAAAACTTCAGGTGAAGGTTAGAGCAGAACTGGAGATTCACATTGATGTGACAGCACCGACGTTAAGCCCATCACTGTTCATCCATTTTGTACTTCCAGACATGCCGGCAATTGCTCTCCACTAAAGATGTCACTTTTCATTACTGCTGATTTTTAATGTTTCCTCCTGCCTTATTACCGACGTAACCATCAGAGTTCCACCGCCGTTGACACTTCTGCTGCCAAAGCAGGAATAAAACGGATTTCGTTGTGCAGCTGCATACCGTCCGTGTGTCGGAGTGCTTTATTGAGCAGGATTTGTTAAGGTTTAAGAAGTTGTTGGGTTTTTTTTTTTTTTCCCCTCCCTGCACTATCTGAAGTGCCCCTTTACAACTCGTGTGTCTGCTGCAGCAAGCACTGCAGTACTAATGCAGGATGAAAGCAAGATGAGCAAACCTCAAAGATGGTTATCAATAAATTCCCAGAAATAGTGACTGCTTCCCAGTGACAGGGGATGTCTGGCCCCAAAACGAGCCAGTCAATCATTTCTCAATCCCCAAAACGATAATATGCGAAAAACGAGTGAATGAAGCTGTTATACTGGAGCCACATCATGTCTATTTATAATGATCAGAGTCCCCTTGCCCTTTTTCATTTAATCTTTTTGCCTTCATTTTTTTCTTTTTTCTCTTCTTCTCTTTCCTTCTCTCTCTCTGTCTGTGGCACTCAGCCAACAATTGGAGTCAGTCAGTGGGAAAACTCTGTTAGTAGTCCATGCCCTGTGGGACGAAGTGGCAACAACATCCGTTACAAAAGATAGTGGGGCAGCCAACGTTTAACTGGTTGAGTGACTTTGCTCCTCACGGATCATCCAGTGAGCTCCTGTGTTTTGAACTGCTCAAACACAGGC
The DNA here is from genome assembly GCA_010277015.1 of Poeciliopsis turrubarensis. Taxonomy (NCBI): domain Eukaryota; kingdom Metazoa; phylum Chordata; class Actinopteri; order Cyprinodontiformes; family Poeciliidae; genus Poeciliopsis; species Poeciliopsis turrubarensis. The sequence goes on from VMRN01000063.1 coordinate 2,404,255, forward strand.
GTGGAGGTAGGTGCTTGCACATCTCTGTCTGAGTTGGGGCACGCATGCTCGGTTGGAGCTTCTGAACTTCTGAAGCTCTTATGAGAGCTCTGCTGCTCTTTGTCATGTTCAGTGTGAATTCCTACTGGATGGATAAACGCTGCTCTTCCGTTAAATGTTTGCTTTCTTGACGCTTTCGTCATGGCAGTAAGCAATGCCCACATGCTTTGGTGCCGCACTCAAAACACTGAATGTTCTTACGCACCCACGTTGCATGCGAATAAATTAGCAGCATGCTGCATTGTTGTTGGAACATGTTGATAATTGATATGACTTTGAGCAATACTGCAGAATTCAGGTAATATGACTGAACAATAAGAGTCACCGCGAAAGGGGCAGTATTATATAAAATTGACCTTTCAAGCTTTACATTGTCCGACAATGTAAAGCTGTCTGAGAAATCCTTTAATCCCCATGGCAACCAATCAGCTATCTAGAACGCCAGTTTCCAAACCTCTCCCCTCCTCCACTCAGCTCCTTCAGACTAGCCAACAGCAATTAGCAAATACTTGGTGGAACTGGACATCTGATGAGCTCATTTTACGAGCTACTTTTCAGCGCAAAGCTGGAATAGCGTTGAGAAAGGGTTAATGTTCTGACGGAGCCATGTTCTGACCACTTCCCAAAGGCAGACTTTCAGAAAGAGCAGGAGTTTCTTAAAGAGACAGAGGCCCAATTTCAAGGCAATAAACTTTCGTGTAAGCCATATTTGATTATGCAGTATATAGCATTCTTATAACATAGTTACCTGATAGAGCTATAAAACTTTAGCTTTAATAACATAAAGATACATAATTTTTAAAGTTTAACCAGTAACAGTTTTTATAACTAATTTATGTGAGATCATGTTTTCTTGGTTAATGTCAAATTGTCATAACAAAGACATTTTGAATCAAGTCAACTTTGTATTAAAAGTGTCATGATTTACCGAATGACTCTTTATGACAACAGTAGTAAATATTCATGAAGACTTACTCATGTTTATGACGGTGTCATGACGGTCCTATTCACAACCCATCAAATAAAGTGTTACCCTTTATTCACACAACTCTAAAATCTAAAGATCTGTTTGTTGTAATGTTTTTTTTTTCTGTTGTGAGTTCACCATGACTTTATTTGTTTTAAATAAACTCACACTTCACAGAATTACAGTTTGCTGTGACAATTTAAAAAACAGCAAAATTGGCGCACATAAGGTTTTCATGACAATGGTTTAGACACAGATGTTTCACATTAGATCAAGTAAAACTGGTTGAAAAAAATGTTACGCATTGGCACTTGTGTGGAAAATGTAAAGAAAATATGTAAAGACCAGAAAATAACCCAAGATTAGAAAAGCTTCACTATATTGAACTTTCATAGAAACTCTAAAACATCTGAATATGTATGCAATAACGTGATAACTCATTTAATCCTTTCTTCATATGTAAGGTTGCTGTAATAATAATGTGTAATAAAATGTAATAAAACAACAACCAAGGAATCTTTGCTTTCTTTGGGAGATAAAAATGTTAAAAGTAAGCGACCAGTGGTAAAACTGACATGTTTCTGCTTTTAAGCTAAATTGTTGTTGAACGTTCATCGGCAGAGACGATGCACTGACAATAAGAGATTCGTTTGACATCAGAGATGAAGATCTGTTGTTTTCACACAAGATAAACATCTGCTCGTCAGCAAAATTCACAATTTAACCTTAACCACTGCACTCTCCAACAGAGAGAGGACCTCCTGGCAGGACGTCTGCCAGGAGGTCCTGCAATGCTATTTATTGCCTAAAAAAAATAAGTAGTAGTCTTATTAAATCATTATCTGTATCAACTCAATAATACCACAAAATATTGCAATAAATTCTTACTCTTAATCCACATCGCCAACCCCTACCGGCAGTGCATAGCAACAGGTGGGGGACGATACAGTCAACATTATTTTATGCTTCCTTAAGCTGAATAATAAACATCTGTCACTCTAACTGACATGTCAATAAAATAACTTTCCCTCCATGGGACAGCATAACCAAACATCTAAATGGGTTACAACAGCACTTGTTTAGAACCAGGTTTTAGTGAAACCAGGAGGCACGAGTCCTTTGGGACCTAATGGGTTGCTGCTTCATGACATTTTGCATCCTGTGAGCACTGGCCGAGGTGCAATGAAAGCTCTGAAGTTTAGAATCCCAAAATGCTTCAAAATCTGTCAACTGAGAGCTACAGTTCAGCATGCCTCATGTTGGACAGGGACTGCCTCGACTCCCGTCCCGGACTGCAGCACGGATTCCAGGACTCCGGCACTGCAGCCCGTCCTGGGACGTGATTAATGCCAAGCGACCGGCTCATTAGTGCACAAAACCTGGCACGTGCCAGGCTCATCAATAAATACCCAAGATAAGACTCTGGCCGAATTTGCACAATTCAGACTGAATCCATTGTACACGTTCAGACAGAGCGATGGTCATTTAAATCTGGATCAGCGCCCGCCTCACCCACCTTCTCTCCCGCTCCCCTCACCAATCCCCCATTATCAGCGCGCACAAGGGCTTGGAGATAAGATGATCGGGCCAATCATTGAATTCCTTCCATTCGTCACCAACATGCGCGCACGCACGCACGCACGCACGCGCTCGCGCACGCACACTCCAACAGAGAGCAATGGGCTGATTTCAGAACCGCAGGAACGCCATATAGATGTTGACATATTTCAAAGTTGCCCATGAGCCGTTCGGTTCCGGTCCTCCTCGGAAAGCAGACAGCATCCAGGAACCGAAACACTCTATACAGAGGATGCTGACGGTTAATGGGGTCTGCTTAAAAAAAATAAAAAATAAAAAAAAAAAGGAAGAAGAAGAAGACGCGAGTCTAACCTGATCTGGATCCAGATGTGGCAGCACGCGGGGAGACGGCGCTCCTCCAGCACGGCGGGTCCGCGCGCGCTGGCTGCCTCTGGCGGTGTTGTGTACGTGCCGTGTTGTTGTTTTCTGTTATTGGGCTGTTTCACCCTCCGGCTCGCGTCCTGTGTGACTTCGCGCGGTCTCCGAGAGCAGCTGTGACCGGGAAGAGGGCTCCGCCGGCTCCTGACGGGGTGATTGAGATTTTTTCGGATGCAAAGCAGCGTCTGATATAATGCCGCTCTGCCTCTCTCTCTCTCTCTCTCTCTCTCTCACTCTCTCTGTCTCTCTCTCTCTTTCTCTCCCCACCCCAGCGCTTCTTCGTCTCTCTCCTCTCCTCTCAGTTTCTGCTTCTCACACTGCGTCAGGCACCACTTCCCCCCCTCCTCCTCCTCTTCCTCCTCCTTTCCTTTCCATCTCTCTCTCTTCTCTCCTCTGTTTGACTGCTTTGACTCTATCTCCCTCTCGCACAGGAACAGACGGTGATTAATTCGCTGGAATTCAGTTTCTCTCTCTCTCTCTCTCTCTCCTTTTTTTTCTCCGCCTCTTTTCTTCCTATAGCGCTCGCGCTTCAATCACCTCCATCCCGCCGCTTTTTCCTCTGAACTGAAGCGAACAACAGCCAGCTGTTTTCGGCGGAGGAGAGGAGTCTTTGCGCCGCACTTGAAGCAGTGAGATGGTGCTTGTTCTCCGCGTGGAGAGCAAGATAGAGCCCCCCACCCCCCACGCCCCCCTTCCCGCGCCCACCCTCCTCCCTCCTCCCTTCAAAGTCAATCCGGGGAAACTTTTTGATGAAATCGTATGAAATCCAGGCGAGTGGGAGTTCCTTGGGAGAGTGAAATAGGCACGCAGATGGGAAATAGTCTTGCTGTAATTTTCCAAGAGTGATTGGTGTGTTTTTTTTTATTATTATTATTCTTTTTTTCCCCCGCTCCTCCTCCTGTATTAAGTCAGAAACCCTTCCAGATTGAGCATTCGGCGCTATTTGAAGCTGGCCGCTTGCCTAAATGCTCTATAGGGCGATGTAATGTCCTGCCAGCATTCATGTGGTCAGATTAACTTTTGCAGACAAACACGCACATCAGATGCAGACACTGTTGGCTCTCCCTGGTAGGGATGTGCAAAAAGCCGTAAAATAAATAGTTTATTACTGTGTCATAATATAACTCTGAAAATGATTAGAAATTAAACAACTTTGTCGTTAGAACCCCTGCTGTTAAATCTGGAATGTAAATTTAGTTGAAAGAATGATTGTAATCATTCGAAATAATGTGAAAATATCACTCTCCTCCACTTCCCCCCTGTGCTTCTACTGGAAACAAACAGCTCCCGTTCAAAAACAACCAATCAGAGCCAGGAGGAATGTCTTAGAGCTGTCAATCATCGTCATGTATTTGCTACTACATGTGCTAATGGTAGATAAACAATTTACCATTTCAGGGAAGCCGTAATGGTAAATGGTGCCCATGCTAACTAACGTTAGCATTCATGTCAGGCTCTACTGACGGGGAAGAGCTGCCGCTTAGCACAGAGCAACAGGGTGAGAGAGAAGGAGGGAGCATTGCACACATCCTCCTCCTGCCTCTGATTGGTTGTTTCTAGTTGTTGTTGGGTTAACAGAGGAACGGAGGAAACTCTGTCTTTTCAGAAAAAAACAGGAGTTTGTCAAAAAGACAAAGGCCCAATTTCAAGGTATTTAAATTCTTTTAAGCTGTATTTGATATATCCAGCATTTTCATAGCAACTGAAGGCAAAGTACTTCTTGATTGTGTTATAAAATGGGACTATGTGGCTATATCCCAGTTCCACCACACTTGTAATTATGGTTTGACAGTGCTTAGAAAGAACAATGCTTAGAAAGAACATTAGCTTTAATGAGCTATGTGGAAGCTCTAAGCAATGTTTAAGTTCATAACTAAACTTATGCATCTTTGAAAAGCAAAAGTGGGGCCTCCTGCACAATTAAAAGAATACAGCAAGCGATTTCTCTATGGTAAGTCGACAACAGAACACTTTTCCAGCAGCCATTGCGGAGAGCATACAGTGGTAAAACCAAATGTGTGCTGGAGCTCCACTTGCTAGGTCACGGCACAGTGTGACTCAACAATAGTGAGGTTTTTAAAATGGCTCGGACAGCAAAAGTTTAAGCAGTAAAGACTTAAACTGAAGTATAAAATCTTTCAAAAAGTGAATTTGAAAGCCTGTAAGCAGTGAGCTTATTTGGATTTAAGAGTCCCGAAAACGAAATTGAAAATAGGCAGAAATGAGTAGACTTCAAAATGATTTAAGAAAGATGTAAAAAATTAACAACCATGTTTTGTGTAGCCCATAAACCTATCCTAACCTGCACAATGAAGCATAATAAGCCACTTTTAAATGACAAACACAATAATAATAGTAATAATTTCAAACATTATCTTATTCTCGTCTTTGATTTAATTGTCTCACATAGACATGAGGTTGATTTCTGATACTGTTTCAGTTCTGATTCTGGTTTGTTCAGGAGATGTTGACAGCAACATCCATAACTGTAGCTTCCACAGCACAAAAAAATTGAACAAAAAAAAAAAAGAGGAGAAAATGTGTCATAACTATGAGCAAATGTGACTATTACAGCCTGTTAGCGATGTTTGTGTTCCCCCTGGAGAATTACATTGAGCTGAGCGGTGCGGTCTGTAAACACAAATCATCTGGACCAATCACAGCTGTTGAAGTATGTCGTGCTGGTTATTCATGTGACACAGCATCTCTATTCGAAATCTCAGGCCATAAAAGCTACCATCTGGTCACATAACTTGAACATCCAGTCTGTGTTCAAGTTCCTCACAGCTGATGAGTGCAGAACATGTCTTATATCTTGAACAACGTTTTAAATAAACCTGTAGTACTGAAATTAAGTCAACACATTTGCAATAGAGGAAGAGAAATAAACAATAAAGAGGCAGTATTATGGAAAATAGAATTTTGTAAGCTTTACTTCATGTTATAATGTTATTCCCTCATCGATAACATACTTGGAGAGTTAACTCTCCATGTATGTTTTGTTCTCAAGTATCTTGAGAATTTTATATTTCCCGTGGCAACCATTCAGTTGGACAAAAACACCTGGGTGGTGTTTTTGTTTTACATCGAAAGCTTCGCCTTCGATGTAAAACTCCTCCTCAGAGCTGCAGCTTCCAAGCTCCCACCTCACAGAACACTGTTCCACTGTGACTCCTCCCCTCAGCTCCTTCAAACTCGCCAGCAGCAATCAGCAAACACCTAGTAAAACTGCGCATCTGCTGAGTTCATGTGAGCTTTTTCTCAGAGCAAGCCGACAGAAGCAACCCACTACAGGGGTTTAAGTGGCACGTTTGGTAAACTTTTTGGAGACATGTGATTCTCGCATAATGAGCAGCAAGAACTGAAGTTGAGAGATTGATTGTCGATTGAATGTTTGGCAGCAGGGGCTGATGCTCGTCTTCAACAGGGTCTTTATGTTGCAGGCATTTAAGGAGCTTAAACACTAGATCACTTAGAGAGGTTTTGCTCTGTGAATATAATGCGCTTCAACGGTACTCAGGAGGCAACATAGTGAAAATTTCTGACATAAAGGCTCAATTTTACCAGATAAAGTTGAAGGTTTTTGCTCTTTTCACCAACAGAATGAGGGTAAATAGTGCAACTAAGGTAAATAAACAAAATTAAAGCAGGAAGTCATTAAACTGACACACCGGATGATTTTTTACACAAACTGCCTGGGAAGGCTTCCAGAAGAAACAGCTGGACACATACTTAGTGAGAATGGATGAAGCACCTGCATCCCCATCTATCACAGGCACGCTAGTCAGATTAGCAAAGCTACACGACAGAGGTTAGTGAGGAACCATTATTGCTGCCAGCTTTGAAATATCCATCCATTTCGAAATATAAACCACACGATTCTGAGAAGCTCAACTGGATGTCTGAGAATTTATCACCATCTTACAAAATCACGTTACAAAAATTTCAGACGCAAACATTTTCCCACGAGAATGTGGTTGAACAAGTCAGAAACATATTTTTGTTTCACTTTGAAAAATCAGGCCTGATGTAAAAGCCCAAAAGCCACATGTGATATTTGCCAGCTAAGTTAATTACAGTGAAATGAGTTATTTTGTTAATTTTGTGAGTCTGTGATACGCCATCTCGACCAAAGACCGAGTTTTGGTAAAACAACCACCAGTCAACATTCTTCTTCTTCAACTGTAATCAAAAAACTGATTAATCCAATATAATTCCTGTTTTGTGTAAAGTCTCATTATAAATTTTGATTGTAAAACTATGCTCTGTGAGATGGAAGAACAAACAGTTGTGGAAAAATCTTACATCCAGTTCTTCTGTTAATTTTTTTTTTACTATATTTATTGCCACTTTGACATATTTCCCTTAAAATGCCCATTTTTTCCACTGACTAAGAATGGAGATGTCTTTCATTTCCATGCTAAGTACACTTCATCTTTGAGAAACAGAATCAAACATAAAAAAATATATATATAATATTAAAAAAAACCAACACTAATTTAAAGTTTAGAGTTTATTTGTTTGTTATATATTGAGACCCAAAGTATGTTGAGCATGTTTTGGCTTTTTGAAATATGGGGGGAAACGAGTACATGAACATAGTATCCGTGAAAGTGAAGATGAGGTTCAAGACAGACGAGAATCAACCCAAAAGTAGAGCCAAGGGTCTCTGGTAACTGGATCAGAATTCAGTTAAAAACCCTGAAAAGAACAAAAACCTTCAGAAGAGTCAACGTTTGTTATCCCATGTTTTCTACCGACTGAGCGAGACAATGATATGCAGTTACGGCTGAGTGAGGCGATAACAGGCTGGTGATTATATGCTCTTTCCCTATTTCTGCCTTTCTGAGTGCAACATGCGGGCAAACATTTGCCAACATTCACAATCCTGCAGTCAGAACTGTCATGCCAGAGGAGACCAGCAGAAACAGACTGACGCGTTGACAAAGCTGGCAGACAGACACACAGACAGCCAGGCAGAGGGGAACGGCGACAGATGGAGAGTTGCAGATGAATGACACCGGGAGAGCAGAGGAGGATGGAGCGGAAACGGAAGTCAATCACGAATTGTTGGTTTTTCCTTTTCACCCATGTCACCGCGCAGCTGCTGGGAATGTCAAGCCCACGTCTGCAGGAAATCTGGCAAACTGTTTTTGATCGCGACAGTAATTGGGGTCGCAAAGAAATAACTGCTAACATAAACACTTAAACTGAGAGTTCAACAGATTTCAACTCCAGAAATCCGTTTTTCATAGGTTTGACAACAGGTGTCCCATTGTAGACGTCAGCAGGAATGTAGCGACAGAGCGAGATACTCTGAAACACTAACAGCTGCACCAGATTCTGCTGTTCACAGGGAATATTTACATCTATTATCAGATGACATGTCTTGCTCTTACTGGAACATCATGTCCCCTTTGGCTCTGCATTTTGTTTCCACTGTCAGCCCTGCAAATATGATTTTCTTCTGTATCAGAAAGCGAAACTAAAAAGTTTCGCTTTCTGAAACTTAGATTCAGTCTTTTTGTGTATACAAGGATCCTGACTCTCTCCCTAATAAAATATTAAAGCAAGACAATAAATTTGCCAACAGAAAATAGTTTTATTTTAAAGGGTCAGTGTTATGGTTTTTCTAGCCACATAAGTGTCATTTCATAGCACAGTCAAGTTATTATAAAAATCCTGTATATATCAAACAATTTGACTGAAAAAAATTTGACTTACTAATCTAATGCCTTGAAATTGGGTCTCCGTCTCTTTAAGAAACTCCTGCTCTTTCTGAAACTCCACCTTCATAACAACATGGCTCCTCTATTAACCCTTTAGCAATGTTTTTAACAGCGTTGTACTGAGAAGCAGCTCACATCATGAGCTCAGCAGACCCACCAGGTGCTTGCTAATTGCTGCTGGCTAGTCTGAAGGAGCTGAGCGGGGGAGTTGCAGGCAGAGGGGTGTTCTGTGAGGCTGAAGCTCAGAAACTTCAGTCTCTCCAGGTGTTTTGTACAGCTGCATGGTTGCAGCTGTACAAAACAAAAAGGAGGTTAAAGGATTTCTCAAACATGAAAGAATCCAGGCAACACTCCAGGTGTGTTTTTGATGAGAAGATAACATTGTAACATGATGTAGAGCTACGAAAAATAGTTTACATAATACTATCTCTTTAATTACAAATGTCTGTGTGAACATAGAGAGAAGATGTGATTTTAAAATAACTTTCCTGATACCCAATGAAAGCCCACTGGTGGACTAACTAGCTTAGACGAGAAAGAAAACATGAAAACAGCAGCTTTAATTATTGTTAATACTCAGGCCTGAGGAGAGATCTGTTGATGCACCGTCTCTCTGCTGCTACAAAAGAGAATAAGAATTTCAGTTTACCTTGGCATCTTTACGTAAAGAAAACAAAAAAAAAAACCTGAACAAATACATCAAATGCACATGTGCAGTCTGATAGAAGACAGAAGGAAGTAGTTTTTCAGGAAAAAAAAATGTTTTGCTTGAAATGTTCTAAAGGCAGTATTTATAATTACTCTGTAATTAAGTCCAGTCCTTTAGGGTGGGATTGGACATCCAGCATCTCGCCACCTCCGTAACACACACACACACACGCACACGCACACACGCAGTCATGTATGTGAACTCATTAATCTCAGTGTAGTAACAACACTAATGATATCCCATGGGTGCCTCAAAGTACAAAGTGGGTCTGAAGAAGGACGGTGGGAAAACGAAAGAGTGGGATAGTTAGCCTCTTTGTAGCCTGCCTGGTCTCATCTCTGTTGGCAGGAATGCCATTTGCGAGTCTGTATGATGTTTAAATAGACGCCAACAACATGTGCTTGGGAAGGCTCGCGCACAGACTCAAAGATGAGTGCGCGTGTCGGTGTGTGTGTGTGCTGACTGGAAGACGGACGGACGGAGAAGAAAAGAGGATTTAAGTGACACTGGCAGCTTTCACACTGTTTTTAGGTCAATGACAAGAAGCCTATTCAACAGCCGCATGCAGATTCACGAATTGAAAAGTGCGCCGACGCTTGTAGTGCTCTGCACACGGACGCAACTCCTCCACGCACGCAAGTTTGAGTAAAATGTGTACTTGGCTCCATTTACCATCACCCTTCAACAAAGGCTCCCAGTGGGAGAAACTTGCTTCTTATTGTTTTAACTTCTGTCTCTGTCTTCTCTGTGCTTGTGCAAAATCTCACCAGGAGGAAGTTGAACCAGTTTTCTGAGTGGACTTGCTCCATCTTATTTCCAGTTTGGACGCTCTGAAGCCACAGACTTGGCCATGGTTCAAAGGGATAATGCGTGGGTGTGCGTGCGTGCGTGTGTGTGTATGATGATGGGAGATTGAGGGAGCAGCAATTCAGATCAAAGATGGTTGAGAACAGTCTGTCGTCCCCCAGGAAGGATCAAACCCCATACATAATATCTGTAGTATTTGTGCGTTACCATGTTCATGTGTCTGAATTCGACGTATGGAATATTCAGCTACCCAATAAAAGCTAACAAAACCAACCTGTAGGTCTGAATAAAGCTCTTTATAAAACATACATTTTTCTATTTGTTGAAACAGTCACTATATGTCACGACAGTTTGGTGTGAAAAAGACAATCTGTGAGAAAATCAATCTCCTCTACATTCTCCCAGTGTTAACGGGAAGCGACTAATCAGATCCAGGAGGAGGGTCTTAGCGCTGTCAATCACCCTGAATGTGGTGCAGCTCAATTCTCCTAGTTAGCACGGCCATCTATGTTGGCGGTTTTAGAGCTCAAAGTCTGAAAACGTGCAGGACCGACACACAAAACTGATCAAAATCCAAGACTTCATAAGTCATCATAAGACTGCTAATTTATGATGAGATTCAACTTTTTATTTTTATTTTTTAGCTTGACTACTTCTGAAAGAAAGTGTCGTTGCAGTGAATTTTATTTCGGTGTGAAAAGTGAATAACATGCTACATTTCAAATGGTGTAACTATAAAAACATTGAAAACCAAATGCTATGTTCCAACACTTTGTGTTAGTTTATTACATAAAAATCCCCCCAGAATACAATGAAGGATTGGAAAGAAATGGAAGTTGAAGGATTTTTGTCGTGTTTTGCAACAGCACTCGTTAGTATCTCAAATCTGTCATTCAGAGATTATATTTCCATAATCACTGCAACCTCTAACAAGCAGAAGACAGTAGATATCGTCAATGATCGAACTTGTGACGGAACCTTGGAAAAACTTGGGGGAGAAACATGAAAGCAAATTAAAGCTCACACACAGAGACGGTGTCAATACTTAATGACCGTCTGGAAGAGAAAACAGTAAAGCCTCGGCTATTTTCATATCGTTTGTGTTCCTCGGGGCAAATAAAATATCCAGTAAAGCGGGGAGGAAAAGTTGAGGGTGAAATTCGAGCAGAAAAAGGTGAAGATTAAAAAAAAAAAAATCAATCATGGCCTCTCTGGGGATCAGCCCTGGGTTGAGCCGCACATGGTCGCCGGAGTAGAAAATCCAGCTGGTGCTGCATACAAAACTGGAACTCGCTTTCTTCCTGTTAGACCTTCTCCTTAATTGTATTTTTGGATTTCTTCATATCGTTTAAAGCCCTACACTATCAAATCTGATAAAAAAAAAATAAATAAATAAATAAAAAAATCCGAGATCTGACAGTAAGGCTCTTTTGGATAATGCAGGACAACAAACAAGAGTGGGTTTTTCTTTGTGCTTTTCAACAAGATCAAAGAAAACTATAGATGTTCAGAAGAAGTGGAGCTATTAATAGCTGTGGGATTAATGATTAAATTTGAATTAAAATTGGCGGCTACTCCTTTGTATCAAAGTAATCCTTTTGCTGCATTTCATGAGACAAAACAATTTGATTATCACTAATCAAATCACAAACTAGCAAAGTCTTTTAAGGCAGAGATCTTAACCTCAATAAATCACATTTAAGTCGTATGTGTCTGTATGAGAATTTTCCGATTTGCTCTTTTCAGGTTCATTTTTACTCCATTTGATTTTGGCCGTGGGCGAGACGCCGGCCTGGACGCTGATATCCTGGCTTAGCTGTTTCCATCATCTGCCTGTTGGCTGTGGTATTATCATCACAGGCAATTTTATTGGGGGGATGTAAAGCCAACCCTTTTCAAAGATTTTGAAGATAACTTTAAACTTTAAAGTCATTAAAGTTAAAACAGTTCAGTTGTTTAACTTACAACTTACGTCCTTTACATTTTTCCACATTTTTGGGCACCACAACCACAAATTTGAACGGTTTGAGTGGGATTTTGCTAGACCAACACAGAATAGCGCATGAGTGTGACGTTGGAAGGAACTAAAAGCGAATGTTTTCCAACTTTCCAAATTGAAAACTAAAAAGTGTAACATCCATTTATCTCCAACCCCCCCTGAAACAACGCCTTGCAGAATCGTATTTTATTGAAATTATTACACCATCAGTCTTTCAGCTTTGCACATGTAGAAAAATGAAGATTTGTTGATTCTCTTTGGCAAAATGGTTCTGGAAAAGTCGGTATGTTATTTCGTTACGTTAGAAAGCCATTTGTTACGAGATCATTAGTTGTACGTTTTGAGGCTCTTATTAAGCCTGTGTGTTTACAGAGTTTAGACTGACATCCGTGTTGTGAAAGCAGTGGGTACGTGGTCTGCACTCAGGGCCGGTTCTGACTCCAGGACTCTTAGCAGATTTTCATTTGGGGCCCCCTGATACCAACATGTCAACACATCATTCCTGCATGTGTAACATGCTTAATATCATTAGCGTCGTTTGTAAGTAGCTTACATCACACCAGAGTTGTGATGGTTGCCGATTTCAACCGTACAGGAGTAGCAAACAAAAAAAAAAGTGGATTTTGAAACGCAAGTGGTGTTTAAATGTGCTATTCTATTTTAACTATTTGAAATGATCAGCTTATATACATTAAACTTACAGTAAACAAGTAAGCCAGTTTGAAATCTTACATTTTCCCAACAGTAGTATTCAGTGTTATTTTGAATATATATATATATCTCTGTCTTGTTTAGTGTTTTTTTTTTTGTCATGCTAGCTTGATGCTCTTGGGGCCTCCACCCAGCCAGTTGACTTGTACATGGCTTGGCCTGGCTCTGTGTGTAGTGGGTGTTTTTATGAGAACAGAACTGCAAGTCTTGGATTTGGTGTTGTTCCAAAAGAGCAACACAGAGTGTTGCTCACAGTTCAGCCTCTTTCTTTCTTGCAGAGCCTTCATGACGGAAAAGCTGCATTTCATTGGGACAGCTTGACTGGGATTCTCTTAAGAAACTTCTTATCTTGCACATTCACGCCGGCAAACACAGCAATACTTGATAACGTTTTTTTTTTTTTTTTTCTTATCTCTGAATTCCAAGTGAGTAAACAAACTTCCAAGACAGCTTTTTACAGATTCGGAAGTTCTTAGCTCCTCAGCGTAACATCTGTCGACGATCGCATGTTTTATTGAGCGCATGATGTTCCGAGGTGACAAACTGCCCTCCTCGTTATCAAAGGGACTCAGCTCATGTTGCTGTTTTTTTTTTTTTTTTTATGTTTTACTCGTCCTAGCATTTAGTTGCAAACAACTCATCTGGCGGAGGCAGAGGATCTGCGGCGGGATTTCACAGCTTTCCACTGCTAACCGTAAACACTGATTATGGTGACAAATGGACCGTATCCGTCGCCGCAACAGAAACCAACAAGCAAGGAACACTTCCTGTGAAAACCTAATGGCTGCTATAACTCTGCTGCACATCGACACTTTGGTTTGAGACTCTGGATTTCCATGTTTGTGCATGTGAGCCTGTGTCTCATTGATTTACCTGCTGACTGTCAGACAGCAGCTGCAAATGAGTGGCTCTAACGTTGCGCCGCATTAGCAGGTTTAGTGTAGCCCTGAAGAGAGAAGGATGTCGTTAAAAAGGTACTTTACCGTTTCCTCTGATTGAACTCAAAAGTCAAACTCAGAACTAAAGACAGAGATTCATTGCATGGACTGACATGTTTATTTGTTTTTGGTGAAAGAAAAACAAAATTCAGTTGATCTGAAATTTTTTGTACTACAGTAGAGCAATGAAAAAAATTAAAAAAAAGGATAATATTTTAGGAAAGTGATGGTACAATAAAACATTTATGGGATAATATGTCTTTAATATTAGTTAAAAAAAACAAAAAAAAACTTTGCATCCCCGTTATAGTTATCAGAAAAACTGAATTTTACATTGTCAGCCATGAAAAATAGGAGAAATAAACATTTGAGATATGTCACTCTGTAATTGATCTGTAAATGTGAGCCTCAATCTTTTGGAGCTGAATGTCTGAAACGAAGAAAGAAACGTTTTGATGACATTCTCATTTGGTTTGATGCATCTGTCAGGAATTTTAGCTGAAAATTGTAGAAGTAAATTATTTCACATTAGAAAAAAAAAGTACTTTTTTTTAAATTAATCTCACTACGACACATTTTCACAAAATGCAAGGTTTTTGGAAAAGCGTCGTCTTCTCTGACCTCTTTTTGATGACCTTTGTCAGAATTGTGCTGTGAGTTTGTGCGTCTGCGTCTCTGTCTTCGTCCGCATGCCTTCACAGACACGTGCATGTCTCAAGGACAGCGGCTCCTTCTTTTTCTTAACAGGGCTTTGGGCGAATCCCCCGTGCAACCTGCCCAAGCGCTCGCTCGCTCCCGGAGGGGACAGCCAGGGAGCGGCCGCTCCTCGTCCTCAGCGCAGCCTTCCCGAAGGCCCGCGACGCAATTTGGAAATCTCCACTGCTCAGAATTTCTGTTTGGATCACTTCAGCGCCCGTAGCCTCAGAACTGATAAATCTAATTTAGTCTCTGCCTTGCATCACTCTCTGAAGTGAAAATCTTTTTTTTTTTTTTTTTTTTTTCTCAGAAGCTCCCTTTAGGGGTCGCCACAGCAGTTCATCTGCTTCTATCTCAGCCTGTCTGTGACAGTCCTCTTTCCTTCCATATTTAAAATCTTTTGTTCAATAAATCATCGCAGCCTGACAGCCTGGACTCTCCGTTTGACATGTTTATTCCTGACGTTGTTCATTTTGGGCGACACCCAATGAAAATACAAAACTCTGTCCTTTGACCCTTGAAGGAGTTTCCGTAACCCTTTTCATAGTTTCAAACGACGGCTCTCTTATTGGATCCCTGTTTTGTGTCACTCAGCCAGGTAAAACAGATAAGGTGTGAAAGCAGCTTTTTATAAGTGCAGGGGAAAAATAAAGTCAAAATTAGATTGGCTTTCCAAATACAAATTACCCGGCGTCCTGGTACAGAAGCTCTCAAGCAGAGTGGAGATAAGATAAGCATCGTCTGCCTTGATCCTGCATGGGGTAAATAAACTGCGTTTCCACTGACCATGTAATTGAGTAATTTGACATCTCGAAAATAAATTTGCTTAGTAGAAACACGGCAATTTCAGAAAGCTCCCGTTTTCTGATCAAAAGTTTTGATGCCAGGATGAGGTGGGGGTTTTTTTTTTTTGCCCATCTCAAAATCGGTTCATTTCGCAAAACTGCATCGGAAACGCTTGTTGCGTCACACGAGTCACGTGACCAGCAACCGAACGGCACAGACAAACCACGAAGAAGAAAGCAACGGGAAGCGGCTGGAGGATGGCGGCTCGGCGTGTTTTTAAATGACTTTCCGCGTGAACAAACTCATTTTGTTTTCTCTTTCAGTTTTTGCTCTTCTGATTTGCAGGGAATTAAGGCAAAAAAAAAAAAAAAAAAAAGAGAGAGGGAAAAAAAAAACACCGAACTGAAATGATGAAGCTGTCAGAAACTTTCTGTGCACACGGTTGCGTTTGATTGGCACCACACTTGAAGCAACGCCGACGTTTAGCCATGCACAGAGAAACGACCTCTGCAGGACTTACCGGCTTGATTGGAGAAGTTTCATCGTTTCCTTTCTCTAAAATGTTCTTCAGTTCAGCAGAACAATGAGCTCTGAAGGCCACAATAGCTTTGTTACACTGACCTTAAAGTTACGTTTTACGCTACAACTCTACCTGTTTGTAATGTGTTTTTAAATGGAGACGCTGAGGTTCAGGTGACTTGAACAGATAACCCAAGAACTTTTGAAAGGCCAAAGTCACATTTAAACCCCAAAATGCAATTAAAATAATCAGCTTAGTTACATTGCATTAGTGAGGTTTTTAACTTACTGTCGCTTGGCTGCTTTCATGCTTGGAAGTAAACGCTGATAAAAACCTTCACTGAGAAGAAAGCAGTGTGTTTGCCACATATGTGACCTCTGCATTTAACCTTAGTGAAGCTTAGCAGCTTCACTGCACCGACTATTTTATTTATTGTTACATAACATTAAGAAGACTTTATAGGTGTACATTGGCAAGGAGTTGGTAATTGTTCTGATGCTTTGCGTCCCGTTGTTACTTAAATTGTCATTGTTACTATTATTATTATTATTATTATTATTATTATTATTATTATTATTATTA
>VMRN01000063.1:2420703-2435578 GCA_010277015.1 Poeciliopsis turrubarensis
TATTATTATTATTATTATTATTATTATTATTATTATTATTATTATTATCTGTAGAGTTTGGTGTCTGGCTGTGAGAGTTGGTTTCTGACCATTTTGTTTATGTAACATAATTTATTTGTTGGCTCTTCAGTCCAATCTATTGAACAGACACGTGGATATTAAAACGTGGCTTTGATTACAATTTTTTCCATTATTATTGAGTCAGCAAGTAATTTCATTAAATTGAGATAAGAGGTAGGATTAAATAAGTGGTAGTGGTAATCAAATTATTTTTGTTCTTGGTTGTGTATGCGCATGTTTCTCCCTGTTCCACTGATTTCCTGTTGTCTTGTTTTTGAAAATCTGAAACAAATCAAATCAAATATGCAGGTCAGCCTGAGGGCAAATGATACTGACCAGGAGGCGCCAGGAAAAAGAGGAAAAAGATTTATTTATTTGTTTGCTTATTTGTTTGTTTATTAAAGCAAAAGGTGATAATATAATTCCTAAATATTACAAATCATGCACTAATTTACCTGCACAAAAAAAAACAAAAATATATATATATATATATATATATAGTTCTGCTACATCAGATATACATAAAACACATAAATAAAAATAAAATATACATAAAACGTTAAACTGCTTTTCATTTACCTCAAACTACCTTTGTACCCAGTGGAAACAGAAAACAACTGAGACTGCAGTGGTATAAAAATGTTTCTTCCTTTAATAAAATCCATAAAGAAAAATAAGGAAAAATATTTATGTTTTGAACACACCGGTTTCCTGGGAGTTTAAATATATTTAAATATATTTAAGCATGAGGAAGGACTCTGGAGTTCATGAAACATGAAGAGCAACATTGAGTTATTTACGGAGGGAAATCTTTTTATCGAAACGCTTTTCTGAATCCAGCCTCTCCACTTTCCCATCGCCTCCGTCAGCCTGCCGTCAGCCTGCCGTCACTCTTACTCAAACGGTCGGTTTGTTGCTCCGTTTAGTAGTTTGCACTTCTTTGTTGTTGTTTTTTTTAGGGTACGCGAGGATTTTCGCCTGTTCTTCCTTTCGCGTTCCGTCGTCAGCTCTTCCAGAATCACAAGTCAACTTTTCATTCAGACTGAACAGTCGGCTCACAAAACACGTGCCTGAATTCTCCATCTGTCGACATTTGGCCGCATTGATCTCCGGGTGTTTTGTACGTCAAACTCAGCCGGGCACACAGGTTCCTTAAACGTTGCTTTATCATCTTTCAGCAACTCCCCGCTGAACTCCTCTGCTTTCCATTCCCTCTGTGTGCCTCAGGTTACAAATGATTTCCTATTTAACCTGTCCGCCTTGGCGATGTGTGTATGCAGAATATAAAACACAACTCCACTGGTCTCTGCTCACTGGAGATATTTGAGCCCCATGGGTAGGCCAGATTCATGGCTGTTATTAATTATTCAGTTGCACTATAAATCCCTGAAATTACAGCAATAAAGAAAGAAAATTATACGACATTTTCGATATTTGAGAGCGTATATTCGGAGCATGGGAGAAACTCAAAAGCGCCGTCCAGTCATTTTTGTTGTGGTGGCTCTTCGTCTGGATGAAGAAGTGAAGTGGTGCTTTCCTTTCTGGTCAGAAAGTGCCTACGTCCTAAAGACAGACTTCAACTTTTTTTTCGTTTTGCCTTGCTTAAACAAGACACAATAAGGCATAATAATCAAATAATGCATAACACCTCAACATCAAGAAAAATCAATACCAATTTGAAGTTAAGAGTTAGGAAATAACTTGATTGCAGATTGGTTGTTTTGTGAAAAGATAATTTAACGCAGGAGGAAATGTGTTCAATTGGATAAAATAGCATTAAAAAGAGTCGATGAAAATACCCCGTCATTGCAAACTGTGACTGTGAAACTGAAATTGACTTGCTGTTTTAAAAGCAAATAAGCAACAATACACATAAAAGTAATAAATATGAAAACAAAATGCATAAAATAGCAAGTACTAAATTAGTAATGAGTATCAGCAGCAATGATTGAACAGGTTTTTGTGATTCATTGTTTCTGCCTGTTTCCTACGGACCAGGAAAAGGCCAAATCAACAAGTTACAGGTGCAACTGGTTATTTTGACCTATTATTTCATATGTTGTGCCATTTTGGTTATTTTGAGCCCAACTTTATCTGTGTATGAAAAAGACCTAGATGCAATACTTTTTCTTCTTTAATGTGGCTCATTTGTCGTTTCGTACATACGAGTGGAAATCTTTTGTATGTTTTGGTTAGAAAATCATTTAATTTTCAACAATCTGCTCAGTTTCTCGTAACACGCTAAATCAAAATTCTTTTCTTTTCTCGGTTGGTCTGTAACAGTTTGTTGAACTCAACCAGTTGCCTGTCAGACCCTTATTGTATCCGGACTGTGTGAGTGGAGAGACATTGACAGGCAAAATAATCCTTTCCATGTGCTTGAGAGCTACAGTAACTCTCATCTATTTTTTAAAAAATATTTTACGAAACTAAAGGTGTTGATAGATTTGTCTGCTGTTCATATCATTGGTAGCTCTGATATGAGCGCACGCAAGCATGATTAACAGCGCTAAGACCCACCCCTGGCTCTGATTGGTTGTTTTTAGTTAGCACTGGGACAAGACGGGGAAGCTTGATTTTTTTTTTTTTTTTTTTTTTTCACTGTTTATCTGGATTATCATACCATATTGTCACGACATGGTGACAGTTTCAACATCCATCCAATTTCTAACACCCTTGTCTCTTGTAGCGTCTGGAGGTGCTGGTGTCGATCTGCAGCTGACGTTCCAGGCGAGAGGCGGGGTCGCCTGGACAGGTCACCAGTCTGTTGCAGGGAAACACAGACATATATATATACACACACACACACACACTGCAGCCTTAAAGCCTGAATTTTTCCACACTTTCCAGTGTGAGAGTTTGCTACAGCAATAAAAACTTTTCAAAACACAACTCCAGGTGTCCTACAAAGCTTTATCAGCGGTGGTGGTTACGGTTCAATTGAATCCTGAGGGAAAGGATGTGCAATCCAATAATGTTTTTTGAAGGTCAATGGGAGGAGCACAACAAACAGACCTCTATTAAACTTGTGAAACAACCACATGGCTCACCCTGCGCTGGTAACTGCGCGAGTGGAATCAGTGCTTCACTCTGAGTGTGTCTGTGTGTGTTCGGCTCAGCCGCTCTTCACAGGCATGAGTGGTGTAATAACAAACAGAGGCCTGGCCCTTGAGCTGCGGTCGGCATGTCTGTTGCTGCTGCAAGCTGTTAGTTATGTCAATGCCAATGAACTATTAGAATTAGCACTGATTTAATCAACTGGGGCACAACTGGTCATTCAGCTTTCCCTCAAATCATTCATTCTCACAGACAATTTCCAGGATTAGATTTTAGAAGGTCTTTTGGAGACTAATGTCTGGATTTTGCAATTTAATAAGTTGGTCATAATGAATATTTATATGATTTCTGAGTAAAAGCATGGGAAAAACAAATTAGGCATTTCATTTCCAGGATCACAAGCAGTTTAAATAACCTTCTTTGTCCAACACGGGTAAAATGAAGCTTAATCCTGGTTGGTGCAAACTTTTAAAATATAGTCTCTCTTTCTCATTGTAACATGATATCTGTTTTTATTTCCATCAAAAAAGCTTCAGGCAGCTGAGGCCTTTGCTCCATCTTCCTTAGTGATCTGAAGTAATGGTTTCTGGATTAATCCTCACAATTTCACTCCCACTAATATCATTTCAACGGCATTAAATGTTAATAAAGTTTTACTCACTCATATTTAATTAAATGTAATTTTGACAAATTGGTCCGTCTCAAACATTGGAAGTTAAGCACCAACGTTTTTATAAGTCAGATTTCTTGTGCAGCTTCAATTAAGTATTCAGTTCTGCTCCTTCAAAAAGTGCAAATGAATTCTCCCAGGCTCCGTACGACGGAGAAGTACGAGCATTGTAGATGGAGAAACAGAAGACATATATGCCAAAAATGTCAAGATTAAGGGTTAGGGTTAGGATTAATCTCAGAAGGTTTGAAAAGTAGAAATTTCCAAGTTTTTTCTAGTGAACCTCCTGAGATTAATCTGAAAATTTCTGGGGTTTTTTCTGGCAAATTTTTGGAATTTGAAAAGTCAAAAAAATTCAGATTAATTTCAGAAGTCTTTTGACCAAAAAAAAAAACATGAACATTTCTGAGTTTGTGAAGTCAAAGGTGACTCGGAAATTTCCCTTTAATTTTTGAGAATAATCTCAATGTTTTTTAATGGCAAATGTTTGACTTTTGAAACTCATTTTTCTCTAGAAAGTTTGAGATTGATCTCAAAACTGTAAGTGGAGAAAAGACAAAATTCTGTCCACATAAACTATCATATTTTGAGTTAACTGTTGACATGTTGCTGAAACATGGTTTCTAGAAAATTTGTAACTTTTCAAACACAGAGATTTACTTGATTTTCCTATAAATTTCAGAGTCTTTTGGTGGAAATCTACTCCTCCAAAGGCCCGAACACACCATGGTAACTTCAATAATGTAGTGAATATTGAACAATATTTGCAAAGAGCAGAAAAGGAGCGAGTGCCAAAGAATTATCTGTTAAGAAGGAAACGGTTACATTCATGGGATGTTTGTCCTCAAAATTAAAAACATTCTAGAACATTTTTTTTTTCAGCATTTCATCACTTATAATTAGAGTAAACAGCAAAGATGAGACATAAAAGGAACCTACTGGAGCATTCAAGTGGAAACAAACATCCAACTTACAATCAAAGCCGAATTCTTCACATTCATTTGAGATCCTTCAATATTTGTGTCCCATGTGCCTTTGCATGTAGCTATCTCTTTTTTATTGTGAATTTGCTTTTGTTTATATAGATTCCCTCTTTTTTTTTTTTTTTTTTACAGTGAAATAGCATCTGTTGTGTTCATTTGGTCCATGAACTGCGGATAATCTTTATCGACCCAGAATTACTCAGCAACACCTCTGGAGACAAGAAAAATCCTTTCTAAGCTGCAAACCTTTTGAGACTGGAGAAATCCTCTCCGAGGCTGGGATATCATTTAAATAACTGTGTTCGGCTCTTGCTAAACAGTTTCCTGCAACTCGTACCCTCACTGTCTAGGCAATTGCTTGCATTTTTCTAAACTATTTGCTAAACCCGACTTTACATTTCTGCTGCCAACGGTTCGATTTCCAGTGTTCCCCGAGGCATGCTGCGCTTCCATTTCTGCTCACATTAACAATATAAACCTGGTGGCATCTGGGCAGAATGGGCTACTTTGTGTTATTTGTGTCATATAAATCTCAACACGCAAAAGCACATGTGGGGCTCTTATCTTGGAGCATAGTTATTTGTCATCTCTGTAATCACTCTCCCACAGACACAACATACAACATGTCTAACCGTGCAAACACAGACCACAGATAACCTCATATTTCTGATAACAGTATGAATTAACGAATGCATGAGTCACCGTGTTTATTTTTGTCTTATTTTATGTAGAAAGTAACGTAAGGGCAGAGCTCAACTTGACTCAATGAAAGTGTTCCCGCTTCAGTTTTGGGAAATGAACCAATTTCAGTCAGGCCAAGAACAATGTGTCAAAACTTTTTGTAAACAGATGAGAGCTTTGTCTAAATCGTCATGGTTATTTGTGAAATATCAAATTGGGTAATCATATATCCAACGGGAATGCAGCTACTGAGGCTAAAAACCAGAGAGTATTCAAATGCTACAGTCATCAACCCAGACCTGCGTCCAATACAGAGACAGCAGCAGCGTTTCCATTGCAAATGTGTGCAAATCTTTGCGTATATTCAGCTGACGTACAAAACACACGTTTTCACAATTGCAGTGTCACCGTTAAATGAGAAACTTACACGTGAATAAACTTGGTCACGCTATAAGTTATTAAAAATCATAGCAACAACAGATGTAAACTGTCACATGAGACATTCTTTATTCAGAGGGAGCAGCTCAGAGGGAGCAGCTCAGAGTGCAGCGTTTGGAGAACTTTTGGTCGGCCATTTTACAGAAGAGCCATGGATTCAACAGGCTGAATTCAGACCCAACTTTTTATGAAGTGTGTGATGCTGCGTTAGCTCTGACGGAGCCAGCTGCACATTGTCTGAAAAAAAATTAAAATAAAAACAAACCATCATCGTGACACTGGAGTTTTGCCAAAAAAAAAAAAAAAAAAAAGTTAATGCAGCCAGTGGCTCCTTTTCCTCATTCTCTCCACTTTTGACTTCAGGCTGTGCTCACCGCTCCGCTGTTCACTCTGTTATCAGACGTCTACTTCTTGCGCCAAAGCTTTCTGAGTGAATCGTGATCAATAGAGTCTTAATGGGAAAGCGCCTTATTTTCCTGGTGGGTGAAAAGTATCATCATTCTTTCACTGCATCAGTTTGTGACCTCAGTGCTCTCCTTTTCTAGTTCCTCAGCTTCTTGCGTCCATGTCCTCTTGCTTCATGAGCTTCTACTGAGCTGCCTGAGAAGAAGAGTTACGGTCAGCTTTTAAAAAAAAAAAAAAAGAAAAGAAGAAGAGGATTTGTGTATGTTGATAAATAAATATAAAATATTATCAGGTGTGTATTTACAAAACGATGTCTGAAAACCCCTGAGATTGTAAGGAATGCTTTTGGGCTTTGTGTAGCCTGGCAACAACTGAGCTGATGATGTCATACGAGACATTAGAAGAGTCTGAAGGTAACACAGATACAACATAATAATCTTGCAACTAACACCTTTTGTCAGTTCTCATCACTATATTTCGGTGTTTTATTTCATGTTTTATTTCATGCAACTTTATTTTCTTGCTGCTGCAAAAACAGTTTTACCACAATCTCAAGCAAATCCTCACAATTTTTTTCAATCTCACCAATATCTGAACTGCTGAGCTTCCTCCCAAAGTTTCAGATTTTTTTTTCTGGCAAATTTTCAGTTTGAAGTCAAAACTTTTCAACTTTTGAAACACTGGAAATGTTTATTCTCTTTACAGAAAAGTGTCTCACCTGAAAACGTCAACTCTTGATTGTATTTATTTCTGTTTTGTATTACTGATTCATTCTGTCAGGTTAGTTTACTGCTCTGGACTTAATTATTAAAAACCACAAAATTGCACACTTGTATTCCAGGGAAAGAAAAAAAAAATCACTTCTCATAAAAACAGAAATCTTTTTTTTTTTTTTTAGCTTTTACCAAGTACTAGAAACAGTATGTAAATTTGACTTTTTAATTTGATGCAGTAATCAAGGAGGGCAGATTTAGCAACTAGTTCTGCTGCTTAACCGACATGAGAATAATATATTCCACAAAGATGATCATATTAAACGATCAGAGGCGCTACTCCCGGGATTGAAGTGCCGTCTGTTTGTATTTTATTACTCTGTGATTCAAATGATTCTTCTTGTCCTCTGATTTCGAAACCAACGGTGGCTCATAAGTGAGGATGTTATCGCTCCAGTCAGAGGAAACTGATTGAAAATGAAATGCAACCAACAGATGTTAAAACAATCCAGCTCATTTAAATGATAATGTATTTCGTTCAAGTCTCTTTCTTAATTGACTCATTAAAACTTAATCAAAGGTTGGCATTTCAACTCTGTTCAGAGATCCAGGGCTGACTGAAACAAAAAGTCAGATTTGCCTATTTTAATTCCTGCAGGTGTTTTATAAGTTTAGCGTCAATGAAAATAGCATCAATTGAAATTCACCCGTCAGTAGAAGACTCAGTTCCACCCAAAGCCTATTTTTTCGTCAAATGCACTGACACAATGCTCTTTCTTTCTACATTCCTGTAGAAATATAAAGAAAATTGATCACTAGAAGAGAGTTAAACAGTTGTAGTTTAAATCAAGCATTGTGTTTGAAGCCATGTACTGTCTTTTAGAAAAACCTTTCAGTTGAGTTCCAGCTGCAGGTACGACGCGTCTGAAACCTGCACAGCCGGAGATATGAATTATTAATTTAATAATGGGTCAACTGTAGCTGCTTAGCACTGTCTCCTGACAGGAGAAATGAACCAGGGTTGAATCTCAGCTGTGCAGAGCTCTCAGGTTGTATTTCTCACCATACTGGCTTCAATTTCTTCCTGGTATTCCAGTTTTTGACAAACTGGTACTCTGGCTTCCTTGTATAGTCCGTAAACATGTCTGTGAGATTAACTGGCTAGTTGAAATTGTCTTAAAGGGATCAATGATTAGTTGAAATTTGTGAAGGTAACGATCACGTCCTCGAGCCTTCGTCAGTTTTGCTCGAACAAAACTGACGAAGTTTTCTTCATCAGTGTTGTGATGAAATCTGACCTCAACATTTCTCTCCAGAAGACAGCAATGTTGAGGTCACAGTTAGATTCCTTTGGAAGTTATGTTCAGCTCTCTGCCACTGCACTCTACTTGTTTTTTCATGTAGGAAGCAATCCAGACTCACTTCACTGTTTCCCGAGGCTGATGGGAAGTGTGGATGAGAATTTCCTTGACTTTAAATGCGCAGCATTACGTATTTTCTAGGCACATAGTGCCATCTTATAGCACAATCAAATAACTGTCACTTTCAGTTATTATAAAAATATATGTCAAAGATCACTTAGAAGAATTTTGACTGTTAGTTGTGAACGAGGTTGATTGACAGCGCTAAGACCCTCCTCTTGGCTCTGATTGGTTGATTTTGACCTTGAACGATGCATTTCTTCTGAGTGCAATAGTAGCACTCCAGAGATTATCTGTGTGATATCATTCTGTAACAAATATGTAAAACGCATATTTTTGTGAAAGTTACATACTGCAGCTTTTAGTTCATAAGTTGGTGTTTAACTTCAGTTTTCAACTCACTGAATTGGGTTTTATGGACTGTAGGCGCATAAATCACATCAGTCTAGACGTTTGTGACCCAGCATCACCTTCTTTCAAATTACAAGGAGGACTCCAGCAACTCCTGAAGTAATAATAAAACAGCCTTGTTGCCAGTTGCTGGCATCGCTGGGGACAAATGGATGTTCACTGCAACAACTTTATAGTGGTATCAGAAAATTTCATAAAAACTGTAAAGGCCATCGTAAGACGTCCTCCATAGGAATTACATGCTTTGTTAGGTCTCTTTCTTGTCACTCCTTTAAAGGAGAGACATAAAGCAGACGAGCTTTAGCTGAACAGCATCTTGACAGCAGCTCTTTTTGAAAGAGTACAAAAAAAATCTGGCAACGATTCCAGACTTTCCCAGAGGACTTGATCGCACTCACCTTCTGTAGGAATCAGTCAGACTCAACAACGTCCAACAAGTTTTTAAATCAGTGCATGAAACGTCCATTTTACTTCAGTATTTACGTACGAGCAGAGCTCTACGATTCAGTCGTGAAGAAGAACACAATCAGAGTGTGTTGTTGCAGAGAGCCATTAGCTGTAGGTCTTGATAAGTATTACTGCATGGTTAGCTTCCAAAGATAGCTTGCTGGTTTTAAACTTTGTCTTGACATTGCAGTTACATTTTCCTCTGGCCATGTTGTGTCACTTTGAATTTTGCTCCTGCTGCCGTCTCATTCTAGATGATGATCCAGTGAAACACCTCATTGTTCCTCCTCAGAGACATTCTTTAAGACACTGGCTGAGTTCTGGGACTGAAGGGCCTTTGGTTCCTAAAACCACAAAACACAATGTTGGTGGTTTTTGTGTTTGGCTGCCTCACAACCAGGAACTGGTTTCTTATTTGATGAAAACACCATGATTGTGACATTTTGCTCTTTCGAGATCAGTGGAATATTGACAAAGTTTTGCAGTTATTTGTGGTGGACTTACAGTCAGCCCTGCAAGTTCCCAGTGAAAATCAGGGAGTACCAGCGATACCAGTACAAGTACAACTACCCTCTCAGTATTATGTATGTATTCATAAAGTAACAAGTAAAAAATCTGTAGTTACCCTGTGAATATGGGAAATTGGGGTATCCATAGATACCATCAGAGCCTTTAGCTGCTCAGTAATTACAGATACTTGGTGTGCATGCATGCAGTGATGGTAGCTCAGTGTGAGGACTCATCTGTAATGACCGGCTGATAAGAAGCCTGTAGTTACCCTGTAAGTACCATCATCATACTAGGTAAGTACCATAGATATCCCTGCATATGTGCCTAAGTCAACCCTGCTGGCTCTCTTTGGACACTTGACTGCATTGCTGCACAAAGCTGCAACATACGTGTACATGAGAAATCTGATTTATATCGGAAAATCATTTGCTTTGGGTTTGGCGGTGGTCATTGTTTGCAGAGTGATCTTGACTATGTGGCACATATACATATTCATAGTGCACTTGGGGATTTTCTCACCCATTGACTTCTGGATAATTGACTGAACCCACCAGAAACCCCGGAAAGGACAGACTGAGAGAACGGACAGAGTTCACTCTGAAGGAGCCCGGGCGAATCCCGTTTTGACAATAGACATGAGTTATTTTGACAGAGTTTATGCATTTTAATGAATGTAACAAAGTTTATTACTGGCCCATTTTGATTGCACTTTTCTGGCAGCAAAAATGTTTTAGGAGGGAAAATTGAAGCCCTTAAAGGTGGGTTCTGTAACTGTTACAAAAATATATATATTTCTTATTTGTTAAAATTGTCACATGTAGACAAGCTCCTCAGCCAATTGCAAGCACTAACTGAAGAAATACACTGATGGGTCAGAAACAACCAATCAGGAGGAGGGGTCTTAAAAGCAGAGCCTGTCATGAATGCTAAGATTAGTTATCATGAACACCAATGATGGAGGATAAACAGGGATCCTGTAACAACGACTTGTTTCTTTGCCATTAGCACATTTAAGAGCGAGTACATGAGCATGGTTGACAGCAGCAAGACCCTCCTCTTGACTCTGATTGGTTGTTTTCCTCATCAATAATAGCTCGGGGAGGAGGAGCAGCTCAGTCTTTTCACAGATTATCTGTCTCATGTTGTCCTGCCAGGACCTGGTAACAGTTTTAACAAATGTAGAAAACAACATTTAATGTGTGTAACTTACAACCAGCAGCTTTAACTATCATAAAGACATAGATGTCAGAATTTTGAGGGTGACAGTTAACGGGATGAATATATTTTAAAAATAATAACAAAACAAAGCTTATTATCTAATCAAGTTGACATTTACATTTAAATGACCGGATAATGTGCTTGTTGTTTGGTTGGACTTTTGTTTTGTTTTCTTTTCATAAGAGCAGCTGCAGAGAAGTAATGGTGGTGTAAAAATATTACACGTGTAGTTTCAAGTCTATTGTTTTGTTTGTTTGTTTGTTTGTTTTTGTTTCCTTTGTGACATGCAGAGTTGCGTGTGTGTGTGTGTGTGTGCGTGTGTGTGTGTGTGTGTGTGTGTGTGTGTGTGTGTGTGTGTGTGTGCGTGCGTGTGCGTGCGTGTGTGTGTGTGTGTGTGGAGAAAAGACGGGATTAGTGGGAGCTGAGGGAACGAGGACATGAAGATTGCTGACACGACAGAGGAGCACGCCACCAACAACAGGGAAATGACTAATCTGTGTTACATTAACAATTGCAGCCAAGAGAATAAATAAATGATAGCATTAATGTGCAGCAGCATTGCAAATGAGATCACGTCCAGGCTCCCCTAAGAAGGCGGCAGATTCACAGCTGAGGCCCGGCAAACTTCTTCCTTTCATCCGAATCAAGCGCCCAACATTTTTTTTTTCAACAAGTTTTTTTGAGGTGAAGAGACAACCGGTTAGCGAAGCCCATTCCTCCAAATTGCCACAAATTCGCTCTTTGTCCACGTTTATTTATGTTGCTTCCACAACTGAGGAGGACGTTCATCGCCTCCGCAGCTCTGGCTCCTGGCTTCTCCCCTGACAGTTAGACTAGACTGAGCTCTCCATCCGTCTGTTTGGCCTGAAAGCAAATCAGCTTGTTTTCACTGGGAGACCAGTTGAAGCAATCGCTGCGTTTCCGTTATCAAATGTATCTTTGTCGATATTCTGCTAATATTTAATAAAAAAGAAAAACACACAATTTTGCTATTGCCTTGTTCCCATTAAATAAGAAATGAAGTGAAAACCAGGCGAATGAACTTATTCGTGTGATAAGTGATTAAAAATCACGGCATTGACGGATGTCAACAGTTACATGAGATATATTCATAACTCTGCCATGGAGTTATGAATATATCTCACGCTCATCATCTATCAGCCAATCAGAGGAGATGTCAGCAACAAGCCCCGCCTACTTGGGCGTTTTGGGAAAATTGTAGTTGGCCATTTTCCAGAAGAGTAATGGATTCAACGCGTTGGAAAGACATGTCTTTATGACCCGTGTGATGCTGTGAGAGCTCTGGATCACTTGACTTGTGTGAAGCGAAAATTGTGATTCCATTGCAGTTCTGCAAAAACACACATTTTCATTCAAGCACAAAAAACTTTTTGTCCAATCATGTATTTTTTTTTTTTTCGTTTTCATCAAGCGAATTTATTTTTGCAACCTCAATTTGTGCAATTCTATGGCTAATCGAAACACAGCTATCGCATGTTCATGTGCAATTCCGACTTTAAGGCTCACGATTCATTTCAGACGCAATTTTTAATTCAGAAATGATTTTCAATAAAGAGACCGATTTCTCTATTCACTCTAGAGATTCTGTTAGATTATATGATGGGCAAGAGTAAAACACAGTCTTGGCAAATTTTAGAACATTTCTTTGAAACAATTCTGTAAGGTATCAAATTTCATCTGTTTATATTTAAACAAATATAGGTTTGTCCATCAAATTCTGTAACTTAAATTACCAGCATTAGGCTAGCTTAGCTGACTGCCTTGTGGAAATTAAAAAAAATATATATCCAAAGAGTTACTCAAAATATATACATCAGGTGAGATGGGTCTCTAACGTGATGTGCAGTAAACTTGTGAATTGGCGAGGCAAAGAAATACAAATTAAAATGTGTTTTTAATTCGATTTTTGAGCATTTCGAATCGGTTCTGAACCCCCAGGTCGAGGAATTGCGATTCTCTACAGGACGATTCTCTGCACCTTCACCATGCCGGACATGTCACCATCAGCTTTTTGCCTGTGTGTTAATCTCACGCCTGATTAACAGAGCAATAACACAGCTGTCTGGGCATGTTAGGAAACCGTGGGCTTCCGCGTTACGCTGCGGCTGAACGTGTGTCCATACTTTCATGTGAATGACAACCAGAGAAATGTTTACTGAACCCTTGAACTGTCGCATTTTGATCAGACAGTTTCTGTGTTTTACATCTCCTCAAGGCTCCACTTCAGTTTGTTCTCTCAGGAAAGGTTGATTGCTGCGGTGCCCACTGGTAAACAATGGACACGCTCACCTGACAGTTACTAATTGCATGCTTTCTTCTTAAAAGGGTAATTCTGGATTTTTGAAGTCTGAAGTCTCTTCTGCCGGCAGCCGACCCCTGCACAGACTGATGTTACACAACTAAATGCTGTCTAAAGGCTGAAATGAAAAACTATTAATTATTATTTTTAATTAACTGTTTAGTTAACAATGTCTCTTGCATTGAAACACAAATCCCCACCCACGACTCCCCAACTCAACTCCTCCAGACTAGCGGCAGCAGCAATTTAGCAAACACCTGGTGGAATTGCGCATTTGCTGCGACTTCTCAGAGCAGCACTTTACTAAATGCTGTTTCTGGTAAAAAAAATGTCATTAAAAGGTTAAAAGAGGAGCCATATTGTGATGACTTCCTGAAGGCGGAGTTTCAGAAAGCAATGAGGTTTTTAAAGAGACAGAGGCCCAATTTTAAGGGGATGAAAAATTATGAAGTCAAATTTCTTTCATGTCATACTTGGTATATGTAGCATTTTTTTACATAGCAACTGAAGGCAACGTGGTTATAGTTAGATAGTGCTACAAATAGCACTATGTGACTGGAAAACATCATTTGAACCCCTTTAAAGGATATCTCAAACATGCTTGAAAAAATCAACACAACAGACCAGGTACTTTGAGGAGGGGATTACATTATGGCATCATGTAAAGCTAAAAAACTTGACTTTACTTAATACTTTTAATATTCAACCCCTCTGGGTTTCTCCATAACATCTCGTCTTCTCGTCCCTCCAGCTGTCTCTGTCCACTGTCTTTGTTGTAGTGTTCGTTTTGCTTTGCTGCAATAATATCACATAATGCATAAAGGTTGTGGTGATCTGTAGATCTGTGCCCTGTGTGTCAGAAACTGCCCAGCAGTAAGGCAGCATATCATAAACAGATATCACTTCTATTTGTAAACCAACAGCACCTCCATGTGGTAGTCTTTCATGTTGCAACACATTTTGGCCAATTATGTGCCAAAACTTACAAATATGATTCAAGACTGAACACCCTTCTGGTTTTTGGATTGCAGTTTAAATTAAATGGCACTTAGTTCATGAAAACGTTTACAATATCGGAGAGATGAAATATTAGTTTGAGAGTTGATCTGCAAGAAAAAGTCTTTAAGTAAGATCGTGCATCAAAGACTGGAAGTGGCTAATTAAAAAAATACGTATTCATGTATTTATGTTTACACCCACCCTGCAAGAACAAAAATGCATTATTCTGAAATTATAGCTTTAGTTCCCACATTCTCCCTCTTGTTCTCATCACCTCAAGTAAGGGAACAGATTTATCCAAAGTTTTAAAACTTTGCTACAGTTTTATAACTTAACTCTCCTTTAACAATCTCCTGAACTTTTTTCAAGACGCCGTTTGTTTGACAAACAGTCAGTCAGAGCCTTTCACACAAAAGCTGGGTTTTATGGCAATGGTGCTATAGTTTTTATGGACAAATGAGGACTCCATTTATTCATGAGGCGATCAGTTGGTTGTGTCGTAATGACTTTTGGTTAATATATATATATATATATATATATAT
>VMRN01000063.1:2440845-2480774 GCA_010277015.1 Poeciliopsis turrubarensis
GTGTGTGTGTGTGTGTGTGTGTGTGTGTGTGTGTGTGTGTGTGTGTGTGTGCGTGTATGCGTGTGTGTGTGTGTGTGTGTGTGTTGGGTGTGTGCTGGTTTTTGATTGAGGCCCTGACCATATCGATGACAAGTTTGCGCAGGCTCTGCCGCTGCCTCTTGGTGAGGTTCTGGAAAATGTCGCAGTTCTCCTGATGCAGGAGCTTGAAGCCCACAGCCAGGTGGTGGTTCTCCAGGACCGACTCGTCGTTGTACATCAGCGCCAACTCTGAGTCTGATTGGGAAGAGGAGGAGGAGGAGGAGGAGGAGCGGGCCGTGAACACCAACGGCACAAAATATGAGGCACTTATTGATGCACGTGCTGCGGTGCGCTCACTGGTGTTGATGAGGAACTGGTTGGACACTCCGGGGTGGTCGACGTCGTGGATGGCTGCGGCGAACAGAGCGGCGAGGATCTCCAGGTCGGTGAAGACGGCCTGGCGGGATAAAGAAAGAGAAGAATACAGAATGAGCTTGGCCCGCTGCGTTTTCAATTCACTTAATGGAAGTACGGCAATTAAAAAAAAAAAAAAAAAAACATTCTCTTTTTGGATAAAAAGTTTCAACTACAGATGAAAAAGTCAAAGAAAGTTGAATCCACAGGGTTGTAAAGACAGTTTTGGGTTTTTCATTATAATTTAGTTTTATTTTATTGCTGTTTTTGTTTACTTCAGTTAGTTTTAGTACATTTTTGATAGTTTTCATAAGTTATTAGTGGTAAAATGTTGCTTAGATTTAGTTTGGTTTTTATATAGTTTTTTCTTTGGTTAAATTTAGTTGCAGAATTCAAAAAGGTCAAAGTCTTGTATTGTGATTATGTATCTTCGACAGAAGATTTCCTGATCAAAAAATCTATGCAATTATTGCTGAACAACTGATTCTGCGGTTTCCATTTTGCAAACTGGCATAAGAACCACTAAGTGGAGGATGGAGTGACGTAATTTGACGGCAGCTGATGTAAACTGCTTGTGTGCGCGGGGAAGAAAATCGATTTGACATCAGTTCGAAAGGCTAATAAATAGGTTAATAAACTGAGTAAACTTCAAATCGGTTTGGGCCGATGAACCTACATCCAGAGCCGGCGTGGAGAGGAGCACATGTGTGGACTGGGCGACATCTGCAGCATGGAGGCTGTTGTGGTAAGCTACGTTTCCATGGTAATGGTCCTCCAGGGTCATCAGGTATGTGACAAAAGTGTCAACAGGGATTCGAAATGTTTTCAGGAGCTCACGTTCCTGGCGAGGTAAACAAAGAAAATGAGACAAAATAAATGTCTCATTTATTTTAAAAATCACAAAGACAGAGAAATTTCGGAGACTCTGTTGCCTTTTACCTGAAAAATGGCGTACATGATGCAGCTGAGCGGCCTGTTGTTGGAGAACTCTGCTACTTTGAATATGTTGAAACTCCACTTGTTTAGATCCTCCAGTTCCTGTTCGAAACATGACAAAGTCACAAAAAATGATTTCATCATCTGGACTTAAAACTCTAAAAAAAACAAACAAACAAATAAATAGAAAGTGTAGCATCTTAGAAGTTCTGTTTTTTCAGGCCAGATAACTTGAATCCTATGTGAACTTGAATCCTATGACGTTTGTGCAATAAAGTGGCTCAGACCAGTGTCTCTTAAAGTGGGGATCAACAGGGAGCGCTGAGAGGGCCTCAGGAATTTGGAGGGAAGATGAGAAAAAAAATTAATCACAGACATTTTTTTTTATCTTAAACTTTTCATCTAATATATATATTTTAATAACAGTGAAAATTATTGGTTTAAATGTTATTTTCTGACTGGTTGCCAGTCGAATTCGACAAGCTGCCAAGAAATGGAAAAGTGAAGGACACTGCTGCAAAAACATCATAAGAACTGTGGGAATAAAATAAATCACATGATTAATAGAAAACATTACATATTTTCCTCATAATCAAAAAAGGAAATTGTGATGAAAAATGTTATTATTTGGTAATAAAGTTCTAATATTTTATAGGATAAAAAAATTCCCACCGCAGAACTCATGGCTATCTAAAATCCAACACTATGAGGCAGCATTTATAAATGTAAATAAATGTAATAATTGCTGAATAAGGAATTTAAAAAAAAAACACACTAAAGGCTGACGTTTCTTTACATATTACGACGAAAGGCACCTTGGCGAGCTCGTCCTCGTGGTCCGTGTTGACCCCAAAGCGAGGCATGGAGGCACTGGAGAGGCTGGAGCTGTGGGACAGTTTCCTCACTCCACTGATGTGACTCATGGATTTGTCTTTGAGCGTCGGAGACGGGATTTCCACCTCGTTCTGCTTGTCTGCAGGGGGACGAAAAGAAACGGATTCGTAGCTAAAGAAACCACGGCAACTACGGAGTTCCTTTAGTTTCAAACGGTCGTAAACATGACGACAGACATTTGGAGTCGTGATCCGGCTCACCCAGAAAAGTGCTGGAGATGTATTCTGACACCTGGTTCCCAGAGCGACTCATCTCTGACAAGTGAGACAGTTCCCTGTTCAGCATCCTCTTAAACTGCAGCAGAATAAGAGCAGAACAAAGGGCAGTCTTGGTCAAAATGGTACTTTTGTATCTTATAAAACGCTTGTTTCTTTTTGAATTTTATGGGGCAAATTGAGAATTGGGCAATATGAAATAGAAGCTATCAAGGATTTTGATAATAGCAGATATAGGTTGTGCAATAATGTTTGTTGTGTACTATCTAAATTTAAAAAATACATATACCAAAGTATTTATGACAGTGAAACCAAATATTTACATACCCTATACAGACGAAACCTGAACCGTTTTTTGTCAGCTTGATCAAACCTACACCAGAAGCACAAATTTCTTTTCTTTTTCTTTCCGTTTCCTGTACGATTTGGGTCAAAATCTCTTTTTCCTTCCAGACGCTCCTCACAGTAATTTGCTCTAATTGTGGCCCTTTCCTTCTGACAGAACACTTTGACTACACGTGTTGTCATACATGATAATCCAGTCGTTCAATCAAGGAATTAAGCTGCAACTTTAGCTACATTTTCAGCTGCTGCGATTTTTAAGAGTGCACTGAAAAACCTTTTCACCTCCTTGCCAGTGGTGGCGCTGCACCAAGACCTACTGAAGGAAGACATAAAAACCTCAAAAGAAGACATGAACGCAACTTCCTTCTTTAGACAATGTTAACTAAAATGGAGTAGCATCACATTTTAGTGGTTGTCGCTGGTAAAGTACCATGAGCCATTTCTCCCACTAGCAATAGACTCACTCTGCAGTTGTGGAATCACAATGTCTGGGATCATGAGCGCCCCCTGCCATGAGGCAAGAGTAGGAAACTAGAGGCTAGTAGGAAACCTTGCTTGCACGCACCATTTCATTAAGCTCTAAATACTTTTGATTCCAAACATAGACCCTACATTGACAGTAGAAGTCATCCAGTGGATGTGCGGTCTGCAGGGTCAGAGATGTTTCCCTACCTTGTTGGAAGCCATTTCGCTGACGGAGCGGTGCGTCTGAATGGTCTCCAACTGGTCCAAACACCAGTCCAGCTCCTCCAGTGTGTCCAGGGCCAGCTGTTGGTACTGCTGGTCCGAGAGTGTCCCCCTGGGGCTGACACACACTCCCCCTAAAGGAGACCTCCTGGAAGCATAGAGAGATGATCAGGTCAGAGAGAAGACTGCAGACTGGACTAATTACTGGGAGATTTTCAACAACCTACTTCAGTTCTGTATTAAAATACATGCACTGGTCAGATAGAATTCCATTAAAAATCAGTTTTAGTCAAATACTGCAATGTTTTTGCATGTTAAACTTATCACTATGACTTGACATTACATTACGCAGATAATCTTTGAAAAAATCAAGCTCCTCTGCCTTCTCTCTATGGACTTATTGTTATCTGAACTAATACATCACTCCCTCAGAAACAACCAATCTGAGCCAGGAGGAGTTCCGATTGGCAGTCAATCTAGCTCATGTACGCGGCGCTCACAATGTCTCCTTTTCTCTCTGATACTGTGCAGCTGATTGACGCAAACAGAGCCCACCATGACTGCTAAAGCTAGGCAGCGTGGCGACCGATAACTGTGAATAAACAGTTATCCTGAAACGGTAAATTGTTTTTTCGCCATTAACATATTTAGCAGCACATACGCAAGATTGATTGACAGCACTAAGATTCTCCTCCTGGCTCTGATTGGTTGTTTTTGACCTGTAGAGATACCTTTCTTCAGAGTAGCTCTAGGAGAAGGACAATCTTTTCACAGATTATCTGTTTGGTATTATACTGCAAAGACATTGAGACATTTTGAACAAATACGTAAAAAGAAAATACTTTAAAATTATATACTGCAGTTTTAAATTATGTTGAAAAAATCATAAAAAAATATATATGTAAGAAATTGTAGTAAAATTCCTTACTTGTACTCAAACAAAAACAACACTTTGTGCTGGCTGGCTGAAGAATAGCAGAGCGCTGTTCTACACTAGAAGTAATTTCTACAGGCTTGGAAAGACACTCTGTCCCTTTATGTCATACATCGACGTCAAACCCAAAGGAAGCCTATTTGTCAAATCTCTATGAATCAGAAGGATAATTCTAAGCTTTTGCTTGATAGGCCCTTTGGTGCCATGACTCACTCAGAGTAGGTCACTCCTGAAACAGATACAAATACATAGCTTTCAGAAAGTCGCGCTACAATTTGGAAGTAATAATATTCACCGATGTAAACCCTGACTTTTCACACAAATCAAATGGACCAGTTCACCTGCTGCTAGTTGGTCAGCATTTCTCATCAAGCTGTAGCTGAATGAGGGATTTCTATTATTCCATTTTAATTAGTCTGTCGGCTGAGATGTGATTCATATACTGAAAGAATTTGAAAAGTCAAATACCAACATAATTTATCAACTAGGTCTGCTTTTGGTTTGTAAAATCAACCACAGAACAAAATGTTGCCAGTTCCAATAGTGCTTGTTTCTAAATGGTGCTTGCATGCAACAGTTGCTTTTATTAATATTGCAGCGTTCTTACTCCATTTTTTTTAACCTTAAAGGGGCAGTATTATGTGTTTTCCAGTGACTTAGTGCCAGTTTGACACAGCATGGCTCCTCTATTTACCCTTTAACAATATTTTTACTAGCGTTGCAGTGAGAAGTACAGCTAACATAATGAGCTCAGCAGATGTTCAGTTCCACCAGCTGTTTGCTAATTGCTGCTGGCTAGTCTGAAGGAGCTGAGTGGGAGAACTGCTCTTTGAATGGAAGCTTGGAAAGTTCAGCTCAGAGGAGGAGCTGCGCCTCAAAGGCAGAGCTAGGTCCACCCAGGCATTTTGCACAGATGCATGGTTGCCAAGGGAGATCAGAGGATTTGTCAAACATGCATGAAAGAATCGAGGCGAAACCCCAAGTATGTTTTTGATGAGGCAATAACATAATACGATGCAAAGCTCATAAAAGTCACTTTTACATAATACTGTCCATTTAAAGGTATGTTTTAGAGACAAGAAGCGCTCAGAACAACAATCCAAATTTACACAAAAGGAAAATATTATTTAAGAGAAGTTTGGTTCCTACTTGACTATTGGTGTGGAGACATTGGCGAGGATGGTAAAGTTGCTCCGTACTGATCGCAGACTGGCCAGCACCTAAAATCATCAGACAACGTCACAGTATCATGTATTCTGAAAAGTAAAATAAAATGTCTTTCAGCATTGGATTTTCACAACCGGTCATATTTTGTCAAACTCACTTGAGCAAAAGGTGTGACAATGAAGTCTTCTGCTGTGTGCCTAAAAGGAGGAGGGATAGTTGAAAAAAAAAAAAATGACAAAGACAACAGACCTGATGGGAACACAGTACAATCTCTGCTGTGTTTGTTTTTTAAGCTCACCCTTCGCTGGCGAGGGAAGAATTACGGGAGACGGCCTTAGGGGACATGTCGTAGTCCGAGTCAGATCTGTAGAGGAAGGACTCTCTTCTCTGGCCCTGAGGCAGTGAGGTGTTCAATGTGCGGCTCGGACTCTGGGAGCCCAGAGGAGTGTGAGCGGGAGACACTCCATTCTCTGCTTCGTTACTGAAGTAAAAAATATCAAGTCAAGCTTGGGGGAAAAAAAGTATTGAGAAGCTGTTTTTTGGGGGCCTGGCGGTTAAAGTCTGCGGTACCTGTCCGTATCCGCTTGTGTGATGGAGATGCGAGGAGGAATGCGGAGAGGAAGCGTTGTGGGACGCGACATATTGCTCAGGATGTCGGGGGAACGGGTGCGATCTCGAGGGCGGAGCCAGCAGGGTACCTGACGAGACATTGATGGAAGCATTGTGACTAAAAGATGGCGAGAAAGCTGAGATTCTGAGGGTGTGGAGTGAAGCCATTATGCTGTTTTATTCTTGCTCGAAACTACACCGGGGTTGAAATCAACAATTACACAGTCCACCATTTAGCTCCCAAATTTCGAACTTTTGTTGCTTTATAGAGATGATCAGAAAATAATCTTAATGAAATATTTACGTTTTCGCTCTGTTTTAGAAACTTAAGATGCTAAAATGCTAAGCTGCATTATCTATTGATATCTATTGGAAAAGTTAGGTCTGGATGATATTGGCTGTAAAAAGAATCACAATATAAGCGTTTCATATCAGTCAATATCAAGTGCTGCCAATAATGATAATTATTGATTAGTTTTTGCTTTAGGTATCTGGAATATTGCCAAACTGGTGTCGTGACCATTGTTTTATCCATTTTTCTCTCCGTGTTATTGTTTTTAAATCTTTGAGCAGATATTAGGCACGGTGGCAAAACCTGAAACTGATGCTGCGCAACAGGTTGTTGCTAGGTGACCGAAGAGTGAGTTAGTTGATGCCACCAACCTTGCTTAGGTTGAGCAGGTAAAGTCGTTGCTCTGCCTACATCTCCCACAGTGCTCTGTGGTTCTGGATCTATTTATTTTCTGAAATATCTATCATAATAGATATTGTAATTAAGTTATTGTCCAGCCCAAGCTAAAAGAGCGCTAAACCTAAGTTGTTAGCTGAAGTTTGGCTCTATTTTACCTGAAGCTTCAACTAAAATAAGCTAAGCTATTTCAGCCCAAATGTAAAATACGTATTGCTTTAGAGCCCAAGTCGCAGAAACTTTGACCGTGGCTTCAATTGAGGGTTCCTGACTCATCTCATCGACTGAGAAGCAGATTCTACATGTTGGTATTTAAACGGATAAAAATGTGCATTTGTGTGCTCCCCCTGTCACTTCACTTCATCACACTATTAAGACATGGCGTCTAAATAAATTTAAGTTGATAGCTGTCAGAGGGTGAACAGGATGGGCTGGGTTGGCTGTCGGTAGTGCTTCACGGTTCCTTTAAGCTCCATGCCCTCCAGGCACGTTAATGTGACCGCTCCGGTCTCCCTGTACCTGGAGACTGGGAGACAGTCTTCTCGTCCGTCCTCTGCGCAGCTCAGCCCCCAGCGTGGCCCCGGACGTGTAGGATCGGCTGTAGCGAGACGACTCCGCCTTCTCCACAGCATCTGTTACATCTAATTCATTCCCCTGTGAGACGAGAGGGACGTGAGGTGAGGAGGGAAGCGAGGCAGATCGTTGTGCAGCACAAACTGACAGCGATGAGAAATTCATTTGTTGCAAATATGAGCTGATTGGCGTAAAAGTGGGTAAAACTTCAATGGTAATGCATAAATTAGCAATGAATGCGTATGTGAGAGAGGGAGTGACTGTGCATGTGTGAGGCCATGTATGTGTGTGTGCGTATGTGTGTGTGTGAGAGAAAGCCCCTCAACAGACTCAGCTCTAAGAGGCTGATCTGCACTGCAGCACCGTAGCAACAAAACACTAGGGGAATGGTAGCAGTTGCTAGGCAACAGTGCCGTGTTGCGTTTGATGTCGTCCAGACCCAGATGTGGATAGATGCTCTCAGCCACCCGCATGTACAGTGCGTGCAAACACACACACGCACACGCACACACGCATGCACACACACTCAGAAACATACGGTTACCTGATTAGCATAATCAATGACTGAGTATTTGAATAATGCATGATTTAAAGTCACCTTTGAATAGAAGAAGGCTGATTTACACTCATTTAGCAGAAGCTCATTTATACAAGGGTGCGGGATAATAACTGTACTCCCCCTTGTGGTGAGGGATTGACAGAGCAACCAAATTCAACAGTAACGTCATCCAAGCAGCAGCATCTTCAAAAATTACTCTTATAACTAGATACTGAATTTCCACTTCTTGTTTTGTTTATGTGTAAGGCAGAGTTGTTACTGCAGCACAGCTAGCTGCTAACAGAGTCTAGAATAGGCTTGACAAGAACTGTTTCTTCAAAGAGAGTTTTTATTTCTTCACAAGCTCTAAAGCAAGAATATGATACAAATGGTTATTTAAGAAATGATACGTAGCTATGTAAATTGTAGTCATATTTAATTGAACCTCTATGGGGCTCCAGAAATGAAGACTGAAAAAAAAAGTACAAAGCATAACATTTTTAAAATTATTAATGAATTCTGAGTGGGATGCAAAATACACTTTATGTGCTTCTCTCTGAATCAGCTCCTTCAATTTCACCTTAGAAGCAACTTTCTGATTTTAATCTTCTGAGAAAAAAAGTCAGAATATTTTTTTTCCAGTGGCCCAAGTCAGTAATATAAAATTAATGTTTATTGTATGGTGGGGGGTTTTCTAATTCAGCATATTATGAAAAATGTAGCTCTTTATTTTACGGAAAGATAGTCAAGCCTCTTGATACAAGAAAATTAGAAAACGGACATTCATCAATTAATTGTTAGTTGACCGACAAGATCAGTCAACTTTAGATTAAGTCATTAATCGATAACTTGAATCCCTGGTGTGCAACTAATAATTTTACATTTCTCATTGTAAATTGATCAGTATTCACGTTACTTTAAGTTTCTTCCAAATAAACATATAAGACAAAATACACATTAAAAATTAATGCTTTTTGAACTCCTCCGCCACCTATACTTCTTCTCACATGACGGAAGTAATGTTAGGCCTAATCGTTCCTCTCGAAATCTACTGTCATCTCCATTTTCTTCGCATTCAAGATGAGATGACTGTTCCTGCACTATGTCTTTCTGCACTCTCTGAGAGTGCAGAGAGACACTCTCTCTGAAGTGTCGTCACACCTGGTGTGACGACGCCTAACGACTACAGAGTCATCTGAGTGTTTCTGTGGGTGGCAGGGCTCTGACTTGTGCTGGAGTAGACAGAGTGAAAAGGACTGGTGAGAGCACAGATCCCTGTGGTACACCTGCGTTGCTAAACACCTGGCAACACACATGACCCAGCAATCTCACAAACGCTGATCCGTTTGTCAGGTAGTGATGGATCAGGGCGATCGTTGAGGCCTCCACCTGTGTCTTCTCGTGTTATCGACCAAACAGATAAGTCTGAATTGCGTTACATGCACTAGGTAAGTCAGAGAATGTGATCCTCACAGTGTTGCCTTCTTTGTCCGGATGACAGTGGGCTTGTTGAAGCAGGTGTATGATAGCGTCTTCAACCTCAACTCCACAGCAGTAACCAAACTGCAGGAGGTTCTGACATGACTGCAGGGGGCCAAAGGGAGTCTCTCCAGAGCCTTAATGATGCAGGATGTCAGTGCAACAGGTCTTTGGTCATTTAATGGCTGATGGGCGAGTATTCGTAGGCACAAGGCAAATGTAAAAAATATGAGCAAAAAATCTTCCTGCTTCACACCATTCAGTAGCAGAGCAAACAATTGTCCAAAAAAGTAATTTCTGTAGCAAAAAAAGAGCAATCAGTCTTACCAGCATTTAGGAACAGAGCTTTTCCAACAAAGCAGTGCTATTCCAGAACGTATATATGATCTTATGTTATCTTTTTATTTAATTATTTTTGTATAAGATTTCTGGGTGTTTTTTTTTGTTAAACTAAAAGGCTTTTTATAGTTAATAAAAATTACATTGTAGCTTTCTCAATTGCAACTGAATCAAATAGCCTGTCATTGACAACTGGGATTATAGACAACGAGTGACTTAAAGAGGCAGTGTTATGATTTTGTTTAGGCATACGGTGACATTTTATAGCACAATCAAGTAAATATGTTGAGTTGTTACAGAAATGTTACATATAAAATGTTATATATCGAATATGACTGATAGGAAATTTGACTTCATAATATGATGCCTAGAAATTGGGCCTCTGCCTCTTTAACAACTCCAACTCTTTCTCATAGTGCACCTCCAGGAAGCCATCTCGACATCACTCCTTTATTAACGATTTTACCAGCGATGCACTGAGAAGTTGCTTGTATACTGAACTCGTGCAGTTCTTCCAGGTGTTTGCTAATTGCTACTGGCTAGTCTGAAGGAACTGGGTGGAGGA
Source organism: Poeciliopsis turrubarensis (assembly GCA_010277015.1). Classification (NCBI taxonomy): domain Eukaryota; kingdom Metazoa; phylum Chordata; class Actinopteri; order Cyprinodontiformes; family Poeciliidae; genus Poeciliopsis; species Poeciliopsis turrubarensis. The sequence continues at coordinate 2,451,247 of VMRN01000063.1, forward strand.
GGGCTGCTCAGTGAAGCGGAAGCTCTGAAGCTTGGAAACTACAGCTCCGGGGAGGAGGTGCGCCTAGAAGGCGGTGCTAAGTTCAACCAGGTGTTTCGCACAGCTGAATGGTTGCCAAGAAAACGGCCTGCATTTTTACAGGCCATTTTTTCAAGTTGGATTAAAATGCTGACTTGGACTTTACACAACATTCAGTCATTGACCCACTCACACAGTATTTTATAGCCACAGCTAGACTGATAGAAGCCAGGCTCTCACAAAATCAGCAACACAGAACCTTCTGACCAACACAAGCGGGAAACGTGGGTGAAATGTCTCACTCAAGGATACAACAACTAGTGTGTTCTACTGTTGCTCTATTGTTGGCCCGACGAATATCCAGGACAGATGGAAACGGTGTACATGAATAAATTCTCCCACTGTAAAGAACCTCGGTCTGCTTTTATCCATTAGTTAAGAACATTTGAAGGTCAATAATGTCAATTGTAGATGTGACTCCTGATTACATACACAACAGAATCTTCACTGTTGTGCAGCTTGATGATACAGGAAGGTAGTCTTTCTTGCCACATAACTTTTTACTAAATATAAATAAAAGTTACACAATTTGAGCGCTAAATATTCACAACCCAGCTGTTCTGGGAGCCAGAAACTCCAAACAATACATTTTTAAAACTTATTGTTTATGTTACCTGTCTCACCTCTTCTCCAGTCACCGACAGCACGCTGCGGCTCTTCTTCATTCTGATTGGCTCGTTCTGGGCCCCAGGGCGGAGCGTTCCGGAACCCAGGCAGCAGAGCAGGTGGAGAGCCAGGACCGGAGAGATCAGAGGTCACCGCAAAGCTCGAACCGGGGTCAGACCGGGTCAAAACCGGCCCCCATTGGAGCTGAGTCAGCCCAGCTAACAGCAGCGCCTGCACCGTCTCCACAGTCCAACTCTTTAGATGGACCAAATCAGGCGTATTTCTGCTGTAAAACAGTAAAGGGGCATCTATCTACCCCTCAGAGGCTCCAAGGTGCAAAAAATGTGGGATTTTTACCCCAAAGCCAAAATCAGAGGCAAAGGAATTAAAAACAATTGTCATCCCGTTAGATGAGCCCGTGGAACATCCAGATAAAAATACCAGACGGCGCCACTAAAGGTACCATCATCTCCTCAGATTCTTCTCGGCACGTATCCGGCTCGTAGAGTGGATCACATGATGGCTACGGTAAATGAATCCTGCCAGCCAGTCATTTTCCAAACCGTCCAGAATCCAGGAGAACCTTAAAAACTCTGCAGCAGGTCTGTAACGTCGCTCAGGTTGGCTTTCCGTAACAGGACCGGTCACTTGGGTCCAATCTCGGCTGGGCAAGTCTCTCTGGATATTGCTGCCTCATCTGGGACATCAAATTCCAAACTCCTGATTTGATTTGGCGAAAGACATCCTTGGGTCTTCTCCTTAGGCATAGCAAAACAAAACAAAAAATAGGAGTTAGAATACAAATAGAGTTAATAAACCGGTTTTATCTTTGTGTTTTTATTAATCAATAGTGTAGGTACTCTTCTGCTTTCATACAGTAAAAATATTTCCTGTAACATACAACAAGATAAAGCTTCTTTCCACTCAACTCGTACAGCGTCAAGATTTAAACTACTGGTGGAGTGTTTTTGTTCAATTAAAGTGCTTGAAGGAAAGGCAGCAGGAAGTCCTTTGTTTCCCTTCAACCTCTCTTTACAAGATCAGTTTCTCATATGGATCAATTTCATGATCCAGAAAATCCAGAACGCTGCTGCTGGTGTTCTCACTAAAACCAGGAAGATAGAGCACATCTCCCCCAGGTTCTAAAGTCCTCACACTGTCACTCAGAGACCAGACTTTAAAATACATCTGTTAGGTTATAAATTACTGTGCGGCTTAGTACCAAAACACATTAAAGGTCTGCCGATGTTTTGATTAGGGCTTTTGACAAAATGTAATGTTATTGCTTGTTCCATAATTTGTTGCTGAACTATGTTTTAACAACTTTGGTGCTGAAATAAGCTACATAATCTTAACTTCATCAAATGCTACATTTTGAAACATCCATGTCAGTTCTTGTAAATTGGTTGTTTCATTATATGTGAAAATTTGGACTTTATTATTTCTTCAGCCTTTTGCCCTGGTCTTATCTTCATCAAAGAAGGAAGGAAGTCCAATTGCATTCACCTCGAGTTCTTGGGATTATTAAAAAAATATTAGGATTTTTCCTCTAGGCTGTTGATCATATTAGGAATAATCTGTGGACATTTTCATTTCTGCACTAAATTTTGCGGAAATGCAGCGGCAAGTCCCTTATTTCCTCGGTGAAAGTAGATGCATTTCCATTACCAATGTGTGAAAAACAAAGTCAATATTTGTTAATGTCCAAAAAAACACAATTTAGTAATTTCCATTAAATAAGAAATGCAATTTAAATCACACATGAATAAAAGTCTTCATGCCATAAGTTTTTTAAAAGTATAGTGCGCCATTATCCTCCTCCCACTTCCTGTTTTCTTCTTTGTGGTTTGCACCAGTGGCAACATCTGGTTGTTGATTAGGTGCAAAAAAAAAAAAAGTGTTTCCATTGCAGTTATATAAAACAGACATACTTTGATATGGCCAATAAAACCACACCTTAGAGCTTAGATGTTTGGAGGGTTTCTTGAAGAAGGCGTGTTTCCATTGAGCAAATGTTTTGTTTTTGTTTTTTTAATGCCAAATTGGGCGATGATATCGCTGTGTTTCCATTGTAAATGTATTCAAAACTTTGTCGAGATTCGCTAATGTCAAAAAAATCCCTCAATTTCGCAATGGCAGTGTTTCCATTAAATTAAACAATGCCATTAAAATGACACGTGAATAAGTTTGTTCAAAAAATGTCTTAAAACATGCTGCGCCATCCCCCTCCTACCACTTCCTGTCGCCGTCGTCTTCTTTGTGGACTACTCCGGTGGCAACATCCGGTTATTGACAATGTGGGGGGGGGGAAGTGTTTCCAATGTAGTTATCAATACAACCAATAAAAACGAGTTCATTTTTTCTTTCTTCCTTTTTTAATTGTTTCCATTAAGCGAATTTACTTTCGAAATGTCAAATGGCGCAATGGAAACCGCGCTCACTCTGAACTTGGGTAAATGTTCTAGACTGTGGTGGGATTTTCAGAGCTAATTCTGAGGAGATACTGCAACACCAGAGTTCTCTGATGTTATATAATTACTCCGAGCAATCCGCGTTGACCTAATTCCATTGGATGGGACAGATTCAGCATATCATGGTGCTTCTGATAAAAGACACATAGTGGTAGAAGCGACTTTTACCAGGGTCACAGAGAACACACCCTCCCAGTGAAAAAAAAAAAAAAAAAAAAAGGGGGGGGGGATTGGGGGGGGGAAAAAGGGGGGGGGGTGGAATCTTCACAGCAGAGTCAGTGGAGATGCACAGAGAGATAACAGGTCTGAGGAGAAATCAACAAATGCATAGTGACACAGTGACATATATATGGACAGACAACAAGGAAAACGAGCACATACTGGCATGCACACACTTCCATCTCCAGCGGCTTACAAAACCAAGCGGCGCTGCATCAACATGCATCTCGACCACCAACCTGCTGTTCTGTTACCAAACACTCAAAACGTGAATGAGGAGCAAATAAATAAATAAAAATCAGCCGTGCATACATGGGGGCAGGGTGGGGGGCAGAGGGAGAGGGGGGGCGGGGGGGGGGGGGGGGGGGGGCTGTCGTGTTTTCATGTCTGCACACATACAGCAACAACAAGAGATGTGTGTGTGTGTGTGTGTGTGTGTGTGTGTCAGAAAGCCACACGTGCACACATACAACCCCACACGCGCGCAGGCTGCAGGATGCAGGAATAATAATAATGGGGGCGGGGGGGGGAGACACTCACCTTGATCGCCTGAAGATCAATGGGAAGAAGGGCTGGGCCTTGTCTTGCTTTTACTTGTCTCCTTCAGTCTCTGTCTCCTGTTCGTCCGCCTGTCTGTCTGCAGACATTGCAGTGTATCACCACGGAGAAAGAGAGGGAGAGAAAGACGGAGAGAGAGAGAGAGAGGGAGAGAGAGAGAAACCACTCTCCGTTCTCATGAATATCCGTGGCTTCACCAGCTTCCCTCCTCCCTCCCGATCTCCCTCCGCTCTCCCCTGCCACAGTGGTCTCCCCCAGCCGTCCCCCCTCCCACCACCACCGGCTCCATGGAGAAGCCCATCCACATCCACCCTCCACCCTCCCGCACAGTGTTGTCCATTAATCCCACACAACAGTCTCCGCTCCTCCTCTCTCTATCGTTATACCCCGCTGTTTCCCTTATCCCCCCCCTCCCCCCACACTCCCCCTTTTTTTCTTTTAAAAGGCAGAACATGTTTTTTTTTTTTTTTTCCATCAGCAGCCGTCCTATCTGGATAACCAGTCACCTTCCGTCACACTCACACAAAGAGCAGGTTTTTATTGACACACTACCCTTATATAGAAGAAGAAGAAGAAAAACAATAAGCATCCATGTCTCCTGGCAGCCCATTCTGTCCTGTTTCTGTGTCCTTTCAAGGACATGCGGTGGGTCGCTCTGAAGCCCCAACTTACAAGAATCCCAGTCTTCCTTTTGTTTGACCATTTTGGAGGAAATACGGATGTGGAATTGAAGGTGTGAGATGAAATACAGAACAGGAGGATTTAAAGCATAAATGCTCGCAGCTCCCCTTTATTTCTGCGTGTAAAATTAGGAGCGGGCGTTTATTGTATTACTTATCGTTTTTTGTCGTGACAAATTACTTATCGCGATAAGAATTGTTAGCTTCTTTTTCACGATAAATACCAATTAATGATGCTTAGCTAAAAAGCTGATCCATCGGGATTATTAGTTTGACTATTTTCTGCAGTTTGATAAAAGCATCAATAAACACCAATACATTTGAAAATTGCAATACAAATCACAATCCTTGACGAAACTCACTGTTCTGCACATTACTAAGGGAAAGTTTTTCAAAGGGAGTATTTGTACTTGTGGGACAGTGATTGTTGTGACACACCGTCACAGTACAACCTAAAAAAACAAAAAAACAAACAAGTAACAAGTAGTTCTTATAGACACTTTTATTTGTTATCGCAATCGTACCGCAAAATATCGTGATAAAGCTATTGTGAATTTCAGCCACCCATCTTTCATTCCCGTTACATAAGAGGACATTGTGATCACAAACACTTCTATATTTTAATGGTAAAGTAAGCGTGCATTAAAATCGAGGATCAGAAACAAAAGTATTTATTTATTTCAAAAAAATTATTATTCATTTCGATCAATACACACAAAAAAAATACACAAAAGAGAATACCCCTAAAAAAAATACGCACAATAAAAACAACGTTTTGCAACAGAAGTCTCAGTCATTTTAGCCATTTGTCGGAAAAGGAGCGATAACTTTACGCTTTTTTTTTGTTCTCTTACCCTTATATTCAACTGAATCTTCTCACAATATCCCATATTATTATCTATATACCTTTCACCTCCCACATAATTATTTAGAAACATATTTTCTACCTTTTATTGGATATATTTATACTTGCACATTGCTTTAGTTCTATTTCATACTGCTTGACTTTATTCACGTTTTGTCAGTTCACACTTTATGGAATTGTACAGGGAATAGACAGAAACATAATGGGACATCATTATGAAGCGGCTTAAGTAGGGGAATGTGTTTTACTTCACAAATTTGTGTGTTAGTAGCTACGGGAAAGCTGTTGTTTTTGACTGTTAAATTTATTGTTCACCATTCTTGTTTTCTTGTGTTTACTGTGAACCAGTTTCTAATTTAAAATCAAACATGGTCATTTAGATAAGTCCTTATTTCATGAGATCAAATACAAATTCATTGTCATCGATGGGATTTTTCAGGATTTTTTAAACCAGATTCAAATAGTTGAGGTTCCAAAGTGGAAATATCAGTCTGGATATATTTCTATGATAAAAGCCTGAAGGGAAGCAGATGGGAAACTTGAACATATATGGTCCCTCCAGAGAATGCCGGCTCTTTCCTGGGTCTCAAGTCGCAAACACGTATTGCCACGTATTAATGAAAAGAACAAGACAACCTACCTTAGAATGCACATGTTTTTAATTCAATAATCTGATAGAGTGAATAGAAAAACAGACCAATCCACACTTGTCCATATTTCCAGATCTACATTAACCTTTGCAATATTGAAATTTGTTTTAAATTAGATTTTTGTTAACGATGACCGAGTTTGGTTTTCATTTTCTAATCTTCTTCCTCCTTTAAGTCAATGCATCTCTGCAGGTGGTACCTTCCCTCCTGTTAAACAAGGTCAAAAATTATAGGGGGAAACAGGTTAGTTAATGAAAATAATTATTTCTTAAAGAGATACCAGCTCACCTCAGGGTTCAGCTTGTTCATCACATACTGCAGCATCTCTGTGTTTTTCTCATCAAAACTCCTCTGCATTTCCTGCAAGACATGAGACGCCAAAGTACTGAGGAAGCAAGAGGCCTCCCATGGAGAGGAAACTTTACCCATGTATACGGACCGCTGAAATTCTTACAATGCTACATTTAAAATCTCAGAATGTGATCAAAGAAATAAGCTCTTCAGCTTTCTTTGTTTTGGAGGAGGCCGCACTTCGGCGCGCAAGAGCTTAGTGTATAAACGTTCTCCTGAAACGCATCATTCAGGACCTTGAAATCATTACAAATAATGGCCCTACAACTAACAATTATTTCAGGGCTATTCTAAGCAAATATTTTAGTAGTCGAGTAATCTATCAATTATTCTTATGATTAATCGAGTATTGAATATTGGTAAATCTAACATAACAGGAGCTGTTGAAAGAGTTCAACTCTTTCAACAGCACTCACCTCATCTATCTCAAAGTCAATGCAGAGGATGACGAGGTAATTAGCGCTCTCTTCACTTAATAGATGTGGGTTGCCTGACTGTCGTCCCAACGCCGCAGCATGCCTGGTCCACCACATAAACCGAGCATCAACATAGCAAGTTAAACGTCCTTTTGCAAAACAGCTCAAGCTCAGCCGTATGGAGAGAAGAACGTACTTTGCTCTAAACCTTTAAATTGTCGCTATGGCTGGAGCTTTGTGGTCAATGTCATGCTGAAAGCATTAGTCCAAACTCTTTTGCAAACTTTAATAGGTTTGAAGTAGAAGATCTTTCTTCCACAACTTCCCCGAATTACAATTTTATTTTCTACTCCACCAAAGTTGCTCTTTGCCACTAATTCAGTGCCTTTGAGTGTCATTTTATGAAAGTCATAATAAAATCAGTAACGGAATTTTCAGACAAAAATATTATATTAAAGCAGAACAGGTTATCCACCGTTACTATCTGAAGAGAGGCAAACACAATATAGGAAATATAAACAAAATATCAAATATGACTTAAAAGAAATTTTACTTCCTAATTTTATGCCTCAGAATTGGGCCTTTGTCTGTTTAAGAACTCCTGCTCTTTCTGACACTCTGCCTTCAGGAAGTCATTCCAATATGGCTTCTCTATTAACCCTCTAACAATGTTTTTACCAGCGTTTCACTGAGTTCGAACTGCTGCTGGCTAGTCTGAAGGATCTGAGAAGAGGTATTGCAGGGAATGGTTCTCTGTAATATGGAAGCTTGTTTTTGATGGGGGAATAACATTGTAGCATGATATAAAGCTCAAAAAAGTCAATTTTACATAATAATGCACCTTTACATAAATGCTCTGTGTTTACGCTGCCTATTCTTCTTCTCAGTCACATAATTTAAACAGACTCTCTAGACCGTTTGAATAGAAAAATTGGTTTCTTAATTAAAAATGGTTTCTCAATTGAATCGTGACCCTGAAAATTGGAACCGAATCCCTAGACACTGAAAGATTTGAATCTCTATCTACCAGAAACTAAGGAAGGAAAACCATGAAAACAATGTCTGTGGTCCCTAAACTTTTTCAGGTTTTCAATTATGCCAACTTAAATATATCTAGCCTGAATAAAAGATGTCTACTAGAAGAACAAAATACAGCTATAATAAAATTAACAATAATTCAATCAAAAAACACAAAGTAGTTTTAAAGCTCAAAAATGGTTTTCACCACTTTCTGACATTTCAGCCTCAGAACAGCAATAAATGAATTTGTGTAACTCCTTCAAAATTTGTGTGGAATAAATAAACTGCAGACGATGTGATCCTTTCCCTTCCTTACCTTGCCAAAACCTTCTCTGCAGATGGTGTCTAAGTTCCAGGGTAGTTTCTTCTCATCACGCCGATGTTCCTCCAGGAGACCCAGAAAGAACTTTTCATCCTTCTCAAGTTTCTTTAACTAAGCCTGGATTTTCTTCAGCTCAGCCTCTCGTTCCTCATCTTCCTCTTCCTGCTTCACCTGCTCTTCCAAGGATCCGAGTCTTTGCCGGGCTTCCTGAACCAGCCTCCGGCATTCCACAAAGCTGCTTTCCAGATCTTCACCCCTTTGCTGATATGTGGCCGTCTTATCCAGCCTGGCCTTTGGCACACACAGATGAAAATGAGACATATGGAAAAGTGTCTCACTTTTCCATATGTTAGACACTTTAGGAAAGTGTCTCACATATGTAAAGTATAGTTAGCTTTATCTAACTATACAACATAGTTAGATAAAGCAAAAATGGAACATATAAACATAAAACTAAAAGACCTTGCGAAGAGTAAAAGAAGCATTTTACAAATGGTGGATTTTATTCAAAGTGAAACCATGAAAAATACAAGATTTCAGCAAAATTTATGAGAAAATAATCAGAAATTGTAAGGTATTTAACAGACTACATTTATGAAGAAAACTTAAATTCACAAATTTAAATCCTCCATCGTTCTATGAACAGAGAAATCTTTCACTAGTGTTGTCTGGACTTTCCCACATGTAGGAAAGTTTTTAAGATTCTACAAACATCAAACGTTTCAAAACCAGAGGAGCAACAAAGACGTGGAACGTCAGGGGAATACTAGAGGTGTGCTTTCTCTTTCACTTACCAAGTCATGTGACAACAAGATTACATCAACAACTTAAGCTGACTATGTGGATCCAGAGCTGATAAAAGAAGCATGATCACTACCGTTGCTATTCTCAATCTTACAGTCATAAACGTGTTTCACACCTATTTCATCGTTTATTTGCAAATTTTAGGTTTTAATCTAAATTTTTCCACTCACTTTCATGAGATCCTAATTTTGTGCAATTTAAAATCTAAAATTCTGAATATTTGTGCAAAATCTCTCCTAAAAAGAAAGAAAGGAAAAATCAGTCAATTTGCCACACATGTCAGATGGAACATTATTTGTTTAATTATTGTAATAGAGGACTGAAATGCACAGCTAATCTAAATTTCAGAAAATTCTAATCAGAAGTTTGTACAGATTACAAAACCTTACAAAAAAGGTTTTGTAAAATGTTAAGCTTTATGCATTACTTAGAACACACATTTTCTAAACTGCATCTTCTTGTAAGTTGCAAAGAAAGCACTCATGGAAATAATAATACATTTTATTTGTATAGCGTTTACAACTAGTAAGTAAAGTTACAAACAAAACACCAACATACAGCAAACAAAATTAAAAAATAAGAAAAAGAGAAAGCTATGGCCACTAGAAAACATTTCAAGCCTACTTCAGCTCTGTTTGGCTGAGAATAATTCAAATTTGGAGACATATTTGATCAACTAATAGTTAGATCAATTTCTATCTTATTGTGGGGGATTATGCTGGAAAAGTTCTATTTCTACTAATAATGCATCTGTATTCTGTTTAAACACTAGTTTAATTTGTCAACATTTACATATCACTGTAAAAGAAAATTAAAGACTACAATTGATAGTTGTTTTTTGAGTTTTTTTATTGTTTTCTCCCCCCCAACATTTAAACCCCTTTACATGATATTAAGCAGTGCTCCTGACGAAAGGCATTTAGCCTCATCTAAACGGCTTACAGATCTCCGCACAACACCTGTTCACCAAACACGCGCGACTCTTCCTTTAACGTCTAGTAAAAACTAACCAATACTGGGACTCCCCACCTTCACCGCGAGAACAACTCGGTTTCTGCTGACCCGGTGTCTCATTCTGAACAAGCTCGGCGTGTCCACGAACGGACGAGTCACGTCCTCGTCCTCGGTGAGATAGATGTGGTCCCACACGCCGTAATCGAGGCTCATCTTCCACCTTTCTGTTTCAGACTATAAACGCTGGGGGGTGGAAACACAAAACCACTACCGCAGTAAAACGGGCACGTGCTTCTGAACAGATAGAGCAGAAACAGTTAGCTTAATCCGCTTATACGCTCGCGCACAGAGTCGGTTAAGTCGGGCGAACACATCAAAGCGGTTCAACGGAAACCCATTTCCGTTGAAATGGGTCTTCTTCTTCTTCTTCTTGTGCTTCTCCTTCTTCTTCATCTTTAAAGTGGAGCGCAACAATATCAGTTCAAGGTGCATAACGCCACCTTGGTTAGATGTATGGCAAAATCTAATCCTTATCCACTTGAAGTTAAATAGAAATACAAATAAATCCAATATAGCAATTATGTTCCAATTTAAGATTCAGAACCATCAATAATATGTTTTTAAATAAATATAATTGTCTGTTTTAAATTATTTCGGAATGAGGTGGATCTTCATTCCATCCTGCTCATTTGTGTATTACTTTCAGCACAGTCATAAAAGACAGGACTGAGTCAGGTTATAGTGTTATTTTCCATCAAGGATAGAAAGTATGTTCTGATGACTGTGAACATACTTTCTATCACACGAAGTGTGAGCATTCACTTCGTCTTATAAAAAAAATTGGTTTGGGGACAAAAGTTGTAAGAACTCTTTTGTGGAGCCAAAGAAATCACAAAATTGATCTTGAACAAGATCAATTTTCATTCATGCTCAGACGTAAGCACTTTACCATTTTGACTAATGAAATAGACTTCACGTGTCATCATATGAACCAAATAATCTTTTGATTAAGCAGATTCCACCCTGGATATGGTCCAAAATCCTATCCTTACACAGCTGTTATAATAACATGTTTAAATGATTTTATTAAACTTAAATGCTCTTAAAACTTAACGCTCTTTTCTCCAGCATTTTGAGAATTCCCTTTGAACCATTAGATTTTAAGTTTGTTTTATGTCACTACTTATTTTCATTTGGATTTATTAGTTAGATGGTAGTTATTAATGATTTTTAACGACTTGATGCTATATAATCATTCAATGAACAAATTTAAGAATTTCTATTTTGATTCTTAATACATCTTCATGATGTATTAAGACAATATATTCTCCCTGTAAAAATAATTAACATTTTTTTAGAATTCTAAGTATTTGAGACTGATCATTTTATTAAATGATACTCATTTGATAAATGTATACTGATATACTCATGCACCATTACAGATTTATTCACTTATACAACTTGTATCTGAAGTCTGGTGGTTACTTGTTTTACACTAAAGCTTTAACGGGCTGCAAATGTCAATTATTGCTGTTAATTATGCTCTATCAATCTTTTTTGTATGAATGAAAACAGTAAATGGACTAAAACCCTGAAGCTGATGAATACCTAACAATCAGCTTTGCACACTGTTACTTTACCAACTGCAAAAATCCTAGTAGATAAACACTTTGCTCAACTCTGGAGGGCGCCATTCCCCTCTGACTCAAAAGATAGTTGACTTTTTTGTGTGTAAGTGTTACAGTCATGTAGGCTGAGGACAGGACCACCTGAGGATAAATTAGCCCTGCAGTGCATAAAATACCTTATTTACGAGGTGTGAGCACTGATTTTAGTCATTTTTATATTTGTTGTTGTTTTTTCCATACTTTGACATGAAAATTTCAGCCAAAGCTGTTACTCTTTTTCCTTTTTCTTTATTGACAATTGTTTGAGTTGTAGCTTATGGGAATCATAATTGCTAAACCTTTAACCAGCTGCTGAATCTGAGTAAATTACCTCCCCATTTGATCTCACCTCTGTAACCCTCTGAGGCGTAAATAATTCAGGTGATTTTGATTTTGGCAGAATGCCTTGAGAGTTAATCTCTGACACATGCACACAGATCAAATGCTTCATTTTACTTTTCACTTTTCAAAGTGAGTTACTCAAATAAACAAATGTTCCCACAATATTCTAACGTGAGCCTAAGTTTGTTTTTTAGCCCTGTAATATTCCTGATTTCTGTATTATTCTTTAACTTTTGTAGTAAAGGATGTTCTGTCGGAACAAATAAGAAATCTGTTAGTTTGATTCTAAAATGTTCGAACACGTATTGCACATTTCCACAAAGAATAAATATAAGAAAATTATTCTTTTTCAAACATAATACGCTCCAGATCTCAGATAAGACATTACAGTTAAATAAAACTATTTTGTTTGAAGGCTTAACTTTAATCAATCAACCCGATTTTCTCAAGAATGAACTGATGTTTGGTTAGTAAACCAAACATTTTACAACTTGGTATTATTTGTCTGAATAATATCGGTGTTTACCTTCCACTCAAAGGGGAAAGCTAGCAGGAGTTTTTATAACAATGTGTGCTGACAGCTGATAAGGGGAGCTTCCTGTTTCATGGCTTGACCACTCTCTCTGCCTGACTAGGATTTCTTCATATTAATTACAGAAAGAAATAGAATTAAAGCAAAGCTTGCATGAGACCAAACATAAAAACACAACCTGACTGATTTCACTGAGGTTTGATTCTACTGTTGGGACTAGATGGCACTTTGTGTGATTAATTTTAAAGATAACGTCATGTGTTGTTACTGATACACTAAAATCTCCAGCATAGGAATAATGGCATGACCTGGTATGATCTTGACAGCCCAGAGCAAAGGCTGGGAAATGACAATGAATTAGCATACATATTAATTAATCTCACATATTATCTTAAATCTCATTTTACTATTCTGACAGGATTTCCTCTTTACGTTTTGCTCCACAGGTGCTACTTTACATCTCCATTTTCTCTTTTCCTTTAAATTAGCAATAGTTTTATCATGTTTGACAGACTTTATTTGAGAATCATATTGAATTTGGCATGTTTTTACTTGTTGGTTTCAGCCATGTTTTCATCATGTTTAATTACTTCAATGTGATATTAACCTAGGTGGCGTTAATATCACATTAGCTTACCTGTGTGGGGTGTGTCCAGGGTTTTACAACACTGAGGGCTGCTGGCCATTACTGGAGACATGGCGTTGTGCATGTGGGGACATGGGACAATGCGATGGCTTGAAAGAACAATCCGCCATATTTTAGCTGAGGATCCACATGCATCACATTTAATGATCTTGGTGGAGTGGTGTCTGTGCCACCCCATCAGTGGGGCTGCTAGGAATAAATTAAAACCCCAATGTAAGAAATAATGAAATTTGGTTAAATCTAGGGTTAGGGTTAGGGTAAGGGTTAAGTCACACAAATAGAACAGATAGAGTGTAACATTCATCGTGCAGTGCTCAGCTCCACTCAGCTCACCTTAGGGCTGACTCCAAGTGAAGCAAATATTGTAGCACAAGTTCAGCTTTATTTTCTCCTCATATTGCTTCCTCTCTAAGGCGTTGGTCTGCCTTAATCAATTTTTGTTGATGTGTGACTATCACTAGTCTTAAATGTTGTGGTTATGTCAGCATGCAGTTGTGTGTGTGTGAGCAGATAAAACAGAGAAGACTTTTGTCCATTACAGAGTGTTCCTTATGAATTTCTTGTAACATTTTTGGTGTATAAAGTTACAAGACTGATAGTTTCTTTTACGAAGGACATTTTAGTTCCATTAGTCATTTTATTTTTCAAAATGTAGAAGCAGGATCTTTTTCTATTCTTTTTGTTTTTATGTTTGTCCTTAACATGATCTTTGTTAGTACATTAGCTCCACTTTTACACCAAACTAACTTTTAGGAACATAAAACAAGTGTTTTTTTTTTTTTCAGTAGCAGATTAATATAATCACGTCTCTAAATAGTCAAATCAGAGACTGTTGCTGGCCAGTTTGTCTTTTTACTCCACCACATTGTTCCTCGTCCCTTCTCCCTGATTTCCTCATGTTCTCTTCATATTTATTTATTATATTTATTATTTTTGTTTGTTTTTTGTAAGTTTTATGTTTTTTTTTAATCTACCACAAAAACTTTACTTCTGCTGCCTTTGGGTCCACACTTTTACCACACACATCATGACAAACGGTGGCAATGCATTGGATTTTAAAGTTACTCTGTCCATCATGGTCAGTTTGGAATAAATCGATGTAATATAAACATTTAATTATAAATAAAAATGGTTTATAAGAACCACAGTAAAGCCTAACCTTGTTACAAAATGAAATGGCAACATTGGATTTTTTTTCCTTTAAATCTTCAAGTGAAAAATATCTTGACGTTTTCTCTCACACTTTCGAGAAACACAGATGTCATTCAAGCAGTCCAAACTTCTTTGTTTATGGCAACCAAACAGAAATCACCAGTTCTTTCTCACCATGCACTGAAAGCTGCATGCATCAGTATGAATCCATGAAGCTGCTTCCCAAAAGCAGCTTCATGAAAGACTTCCCAAAAATCTCCACTCGGTCTGCAGGCGTTAAAGGATCCAGGCACATGACACTTACAGTTTCTGTTTTTAACTGTGCTATTCTCTGATTTTAATTTGGTTTTCATTTACAGTATTTTCATTCACAGTTCAAATCTGGATAACGGCACTTCTGATTCTGGATCCATTCAATTTCAAGGACAATTTGACACAACCTGTATAGACAGATTTTCCATGTAGCCAAAATCAATAAGTCTGATGCCAGTATGGAAGCTATCTCAGAGGCTAGCACGGACACAAACATGAAGAGGCTAGAATGTAAGTTAGCACAGAAACTTGCATGTAGAACAATATAGAGGGTAGCATAGAGGTTAGTATGGAGACTAGCATAGAGGCTAGCACATACACTAACATGTAGGCTAGCTCGCCCACACTTTGAAAATCTCTTAGCTTCACTGAAGATGAAGTTTTGGATTTTGTTGTTTATTATGTAATGGTTGATTGGAACATGTCATGTTTATTTTAACCTGAGACTTATACAAAAATTGCAACCAAATTAGTAGCGCCACAAATTAATGACACAAAATAATTCTAAATAACAATAAAAAAAAGCAAATCTCAAATGATGTCAACCCAGTTCAATAGAGCTATGCCCAATCAGCTAATTTATAACATAAAAACAGAAACTCAACTGTCATTCCGGTTTTTCAGTGCTTATGCTACAACTCCAGTTGTAGGACAAATCAGTTTTCATCCTGTGATTGGTGGCTTCCTGTCAAGCAGGAAATTGTGAACAGAGTTTAAAAGCTGCTGCAGGACTGCAGAAATTCACAGGAAGCTGGACCAGCAATGGCTCTGCTGAAGGTTCTGCTGCTGCTGATGGGGCTGGGTGAGTCGGACACACTGGAAAAACTGGTTCAAGGGAGGCCGCTGCACTCTGTGACTCTCAAACTTCCCTCTGATTCTGTGTCAGACATAAACTTCATTGTAGATAAATTATTATGCCTTTTTCTGTTCCAGCAGCCATGTTTGGACCAGATTTCTGAGTAAAGTCCTCCTTTTTCTTCTTCAGGTTTTTCAGTGAACTCACATGTTTCTCTGCAGAAGAGAATCATTGGAGGTCATGACTGTGATGACAAGGAGCATCTTTATCATGTTCGGCTGGAGGGCAACAATGGTACTCATACGAGTGTGTGTGGAGGATCTCTGATCCACCCTGAGTGGATCCTGACTGCAGCTCACTGCTGGAAGTCGGACCAAGGGTGGTAAGAAAGAGCCATTGAGACAGTTTTATCTGAGGATGATCAGGTTTTCTGATCGAACCTTATAATCCAACCTGTTCTGCAGGACTAACATAGTAAAGTTAGGAGTTCATCCACGGACTGCTCAACAGGTGAAACAGATAATCCGAAACAATCCTGTGTTTTATGTTGACCAACGACATCGGGAGCCTGACATCATGTTGCTGAAGCTTCAGAGACCAGTAAGAAATATCCATCCTGCTCGACTACCAAGATGCAACAATCGTCTTAGAATGTAAGTCTTTCTTTGGTTGAAAACATGACTTCAAGTTTTCTGTCTCCACTTCTCCGGTCCTGCTGCCTCTGATTCAGCACATCTGTGTCAGGTAATCAGGCCACCAGTAGAACCAGAACCCGTTTAGCTCAGGTATGTTGGACCACAGACACATGTAAAGGATGCAGGACACCATCACTGAGGACTAGAGGTGGACACTCTTGTGTCAGTGGATGATATCCTTTATGGATTTATTTTCTATCCTTTCATTGTTCCTTCTAATGATTCATTTTCTACATTGTCATCTTTACTAACTTTATGACATTTGACATTTATCCTAAATGTGTTTCAGTGGTGCTACAGTTCAGCTGGCAGGAGAAGGAGGAATGATAACTGGCTCCAATAATCGGCGATGTGAGAAATATTGAAGTAATGAGAATAAAATCTTTGTTTCTGTCTGAACAGAGAAGGTCGAGTGAAGAACACTTATGATTCTCATGTTTCTCTCCAGTACCCAATGCTTCTGTTCCACCGCATCTTCAGTGTGTCAACATGAAAGTTATTGCTCTTTACTTCATGCCGCCACATGGGCATGTGTTCTTTGTTGAAGCACCGAACAAAGATTCATGTCTTGTAAGTTTGTCTTTTCAATATCTCTCTACAGTGATTAGAAGACTTTTCTGTTTTACAACATGAATAAATATATTTATATAAATTTATCTACAGGGAGACTCAGGTGGTGGAGTGACCTTCAAAACAAAAATTTATGGTGTGATTTCTGAAATTGGAGAAGACCATGCATGTCGGACACCAGCTTTAATCGTGGATGTTTGTGAATACATGCTATGGATAAGGAAAACAATTAGGGTTAATACACAACCATGAACAAGGACTAGGAGCTCATATAGACATTATCTCCCAGTAACAGATATTAGCACAACTACCAGAGATATAAAACGTAATCTGAAATTATTTATAATTACTCCATGTCTCATTATAATCAGAGAGCAAAGCCTGCACATTGAAATTGTACTTACTTCAGAGAGGAGACCACCGGGACGCAAGACAAAGCGTTCCAGAATGATTCGTTCCAGCCAACGAATCATTCCGCCACCCAGTGATAATTTTTTAAACCATGTAATCTCATCTATATTGCTCAAAAATGCACAATACACAATCTCTAAACAATTTTGGAGTATTATAAAGAAGTACTGAAATATTCTGTTTTCCAACTAAATAACATCTTTGCCACTTAGGCACTAACACTGTGACAAACGTTCAGAAGATTAATACATTGGACTCCGAGCAAAAATCATATGACCCAGCTTTCCACCAGCATTTAAACGCACCACCTGCGCACAAATATGAGGCTGTCCTGAAGCTGAAATGAGTCTCAAAAATTCTTGTGCACTGGTAACCGGATCTATGTGTAAATGCAGTTTTGTCTGTGTGTATCAGACGACTCATGCATACTTAACATTTGTAGAGGTAGGAGAAGGTAATAAATTTGTAATTATCAGATTTGTGAGGTTGTAGTTAAAAAAGTTTGTGTGTAGAAACTTAATATTTGTATAAATTGTAATTGTGTGTGTACTTTTATTTTGTATTAATAATTTCTTCATATTTGTCATTGCATTTAACCACGTATTTATCAGTACCTGGAGTTACACACAAATTTTCTTTTTACGGTTTACAAATCATGTTTCACAGTGTTGGAAATATTAGTTGAATTAAGCTAGTTTTAATGATGTTTCACTTTAGCGCATGTTGAAATATTGGATGGATCATGACTGTTTTGAGTAGGCCTCAGTTTAGAATCAATACATAACTTAATAAATGTCTTAACTGCCATGCAGAGGTCTCCGAAGGCATTTTTTTGTATTTTTCTAAGGTAATTAATTTCTTCTTTCTGGCTTTGGTTTCTGATAATTATGCTGAGCTGTTGTTGGGATTTTATGCACTTGATTGTTTGAATAAAATTCTGGATGATTGTGAAGTTGAACAGTTACTGTTGTCTTTGCAGGTTCACTTTTACACACGACCATACAAGAAATAATGAAAAACATATAACAACACGACTAGTGGATGTGACCTTATTGTAATTTTTCCACCACAGTGTGACAAATCAAAATGATACTGTTTGATGGATTAAATTTGACATCATGTCATTCACCATATGCTGAATAGACATTAAGCATCTCCTGAAGACCAGCAGAACTTGGACTAAAAACCATTAGGTCATCAGCATGCATTAAATGATTTGTAATTAGATCTCCAATTACAAATTCTACACAGGTTTAGCTGCTTTGAGAGGTCATTCATATAAAAATTAAACAACATAGGTTATAAAATGTTTCCTTTTATGACTCCATTGCTGACCCGGAAGAATACAGACACACAGTTGTCCCATTTGACCTGCATAGTTTGACTATCAACGAACTCAAAACCACTGTTATCAGGTGGGAAACTCACTCAATAGGACAGAAATATTACTGGCACACCAGCTTGGCACAATTTTAAAAATTGTTTTCTATGATTTACACGCTCAAAAGGCTTAGTGGCGTCTAAAAAACACAGAATAACCGTAGAAGTTTTGCTATTATAATTATTCAGTAATTATTTTAAGTCATATATACAAAAATCAGTGCCATGTTTGGACTTGAACTCAAATTGATTGTTTGTAGACATCACTATCTTTGCAAAAGAATTATTTTAAAGACTTTAGATAGTGTACTTACTTGGGCAATAAGTCTATAATTACCAGAGCTGCCAATTTTCCCAGCTTTGTTTTTAATTACAGGGAAAAAAAAGGAACTTCATGAAGGTATCAGGAATAAAACCATGCATATTAAAACCAGTGAAGCACGGCGCAGGAAGAGGGGCAACCCTTGAACTTGCAAATTTGAGATGTTCAGCTGAAATAAAATCCATTCCTATAGATTTATTTACAGACAGTTCTTTTATTGCTTGATAGACCTTGTGAGTTTTGATAGTTTCTAGAGAACTAACCTTGTCAATGTGGAAGGGTTCACTCGGTACACAGATAAATAAATTGCTGTCAGGCTGCAGACAAAAACTGAATAAATAAATTACTTCTGGTGTTTCTCTTCATGCGATTTACAACTCATATCACCATTTTAGACTCAGTTCAGGGAAAATATCAAGTGTACAAACTGAAACATAAATGTAAAGAAGATCAGCCAGGAAATGTTTTTCTTTCATTCATTTATTGATTTACTTTTTATTTATAAGGCAGAGAAAACTCCATTTGGGAGGTCAAGGTCAGGTGTTAATTTATTATAATTCTTGTGGAGAAAACTGATGAATGTACAACTGTAAAACTGTATCTGAAAGGAAATTTGTTGAGAATTTTATTTCATTATAGTTCTTTACTAAAGCCTAATGGTTGTGCCTATCCACCCCATGTATTGACACACATCAATGTTGAAAACAGGTAAATTATGTGCAACATTTCCCATTCCAGAAATCACACCATAAATCTTCTTGTTGAACACCACTGCTCCACCAGAGTCACCCTGTGGAAAAATTTATATCAATATATTTATTATGTTGTAAAACAGAAAAGTCTTCTAATCACTGTACAAAGATATTGAAGAAACAAACTTACAAAACATGAATCCTTGTTTGGTGCTGCTACAGCGAATAGATGCCCACGTGACTGTATGTAATGGGAAACAGCAACAACTTGCATGTTGACACACTGAAGATGTAGTGGAAGAGAATGACTGAGTACTGTAGAAAAACATGAGAATTATAAGTGTGTTCTTCACTCGACCTTCTCTGTACAGATAGAAACAAAGATTTTATTCTCATAACTTCAATATTTCTCTCACATCGCTGATTATTGGGGCCGGTTATCATTCCTCCCTCTCCTGCCAGCTGAACTGTAACACCACTGAAACACATTTAGGATAAATGTCAAAAATGAGGACAATGTAGAAAATGAATCAGTAGGAGGAACAGTGAAAGGACAGAGAACAAATCCATGAAGGACTTCATCCACTGACACAGGAGTGTCCACCTCTCATCCTCAGTGATGGTGTCCTGCATCCTTTACATGTGTCTCTGGTCCAACACACCTGAGCTAAACGGGTTCTGGTTCTGCTGGTGGCCTGATTACCTGACTCAGATGTGCTGAATCAGAGGCAGCAGGACCAGAGAAGTGGAGACAGAAAACTTGAAGTCATGTTTTTGACCAGAGAAAGACTTACATTCTAAGACGATTGCTGCATCTTGGTAGTCGAGCAGGATGGATATTTCTTACTGGTCTCTGAAGCTTCAGCAACATGATGTCATGCTGCTGATGCCATTGGTCAACATAAAACACAGGATTGTGTTGGATTATCTGATCCTCCTGTTCAGCAGTTCGTGGATGAACTCCTAACTGTGCTACGTTTGTCCTACAGAAAAGGATATATTATAATGAACACACAGAAAACCTGATCATCTGCAGATAAAACTGTCTCAATGGCTCTTTCCTACCACCCTTGGTCCGACTTCCAGCAGTGAGCTGCAGTCAGGATCCACTCAGGATGGATCAGAGATCCTCCACAGTGGCGCATATTAGTATCATTGTAGCTTATCAGTCGAACATGATAAAGATTCTCCTTGTCATCACAATCATGACCTCCAATGATTCTCTTCTGCAGAGAAACATGTGAGTTCACTGAAAAACCTGAAGAAGAAAAAGGAGGACTTTACTCAGGTGCAAATGTGGCTGCTGGAACAGAAAAAGGATAAACAGTTTAATCTTTAAACATTAGAAATTTTTAAACACCTTTAAACATCTTTAAACACGTTTAAAGATGTATATAAATTGTTTCACAAAACAATTTCACAATTGTTTCACAATTTATAAATGAAGTTTATGTCTGACACAGAATCAGAGGGAAGTTTGGGAGTCACAGCGAGCAGCAGCTTCCCTTGTCTAGTGTCTCCGGTGTTCCCAGTGTGTCCGACTCACCCAGCCCCAGCAGCAGCAACAGAACCTTCAGCAGAGCCATTGCTGGTCCAGCTTCCTGTGAATGTCTGCAGTCCTGCAGCAGATTTTAAACTCTGTTCACAACTTCCTGTTGTACAGGAAGCCACCAATCACAGGATGGACAGTGATTTTTGAATACATAGGAACTTTAACAAATGATCTTTCTAAAGAAACTTGAAAAATTTCTTATTCCATTGACAGATTATTTCAATTAATAACAAAACATTTACCCCTCTTGTAATTTAAATAATCAGCCAATGATACAAGAACTTATTCATTAATATTAAGGAATTGACTTAAACCAAGTAGCTCCTATATTTTACGGCAAAGTTACTTATAAGTGAGTTTTACTTTTTCTCAAGTGAACTGAGAGGTTTGCACTAGAAACTAGACTAAAAATAATTGGTAAATTTTCTGTTTTGCACATGCTGCAGTGAGTTTTGCACAGCGGAAAACTTGACTGTAAACTTGATGAAATAAAACTGACTTTCTGAAGGAAGGAGAGACGCCTTGTTTTCATGTTGATGGTTTTTTTCAAGAAAAACAATTTGGCTTCCAATCAACAAGAATTTCCAATGATTTCCGTTTGGTTGCCTTAAATCATGAAGTTTTGACTGGTTGAATGACGTTTGTGTTAACTGTTTTCCGAAAGTGTGAGAGAAAAAGTCCAGGTTTCAGCACGTCAAAGCAATCAAAAGCAACTTTAATCTGAACTGTCAGTAAACATGGAACATGCACACTTTGTGCTTCCTGAACTTACACACTTTGTCTGACAGAATCTCACACGTCCAATATGGACTTCACAAACTTCTGCACAACTGAGGCTTCAAATAAATTTCATGTCTGAGAAACTCCGCCCTCGGACCCTGCATTATATAAATGATCAATTTCATGTATAGAGGAAAGTGGACAGCTGTCTGAAAGCAATTTTCTTGTGTTTATATGGGGTTTTATTTTGTAAATGCACATAGACCACCAAGGTGGACATTAGTGCCTCATACAATACACTGCCAACTACTGGCCATCAATTGCAAATTGTGATTGACGGAGCAGTCAAAGCAGAATCAGGCACAAGTTTAATTTTAAAAATAATTCTTTTTTATTTAACACATAACAGAAAATTGGGTAAAAAAAGAGAAAATTGGGCCCATAAAAGAGGTCAGAGTCACAGAATTCAACTCAGACAGACAAACTGACCTATCTAAATGAGACAAGGGAGAAACTTAAGTAGTAGCTGATCAGACTACATAGAAGACAAAGGAGAGAACACACAAAAAAGCTAACATAAGAAAATTCTATTTCCCCCTCTTGAAGATAAGTAGTGGTATGGACCAATTTGCAGTCTCAATAGACGTCTTCCACACCTTCTCCAGCTCCTTGTTCCCCTGAAGGACTAGAGCTGATGTTTGTTGATGTTTGTCATGATGTGTGTGGTAGAATTGTGGACCCAAATGCAGCAGGCAGGAAACATTAAAGATCTGTTGAAGATTTAATTTTAAAAAATCAAACTTATAAAAAAAAAAAAAAAGTCCAAGGAACAAAAATCAATCCAAACCAGAGATAGGAAGAAATCAAAGAGAAGGGATGAGGAGCAGTGTGGTGGAGTAATGAGACGAACCAGCGAGCAACAGTCTGTGATTTGACTATTTAGAGACGTGATTATATTCATCTGCTAGTGAAAACATAAAACATCTTTAAAGCGGCTAAAAGTTAGTTTGGTGTAAAGTGGAGCTAATGTACTATGAAAGATCAAGTTGAGGACAAACATAAAAACAAAAAGAATAGAAAAAGATCCTGCTTCTACATTTTGAAAAATAAAATGACTAATGGAACTAAAATGTCCTTGGTTAAAGAAACTATCAATCTTGTAACTTTATAGACCAAAAATGTTACAAGAAATTCATAAGGAACACTCTGTTATGGACAAAAGGATTCTTTGTCTTCTCTGTTTTATCTGCTCACAGACACACAACTGCATGCTGACATAACCATAACATTTAAGACTAGTGACAGTCACACATCAACAAAAACGGATTAAGGCAGACCAACGCCTTAGAGAGGAAGCAGTATGAGGAGACAAAAAAGCTGAACTTGTGCTACAATATTTGCTTCGTTTGGAGTCAGCCCTAAGGTGAGCTGAGTGGAGCTGAGCGCTCTATCTGTTACACCCTATCTGTTCTATTTGTGACTTATAACATCCCAGTACATCTCAGGATTGATTTAAAGATTCTTTTACTGGTTTTGAAATGTCTTAATTGTTTTGAACCATCATACCTTGCAGAACTGCTTTTACCTTATGATCCCCTGCAGGCACAGAGGTCATCTGGCACCGGACTATTAACAGGCCCAAGAGTCAGAACACGCACTTGTGAGGCTTCTTCCCAGTATTGTGTGTAACGGTGTGCCAGAGAACTTGAGGGATCCTGAAAATGTTGCTGTCTTTGAGACAGGCCCATCATTTTAACTGCATTTGCTGAATTGAATAATTTCTGTTTAGTTTGTGCATTTTTCATGCAGTTGTGTGTTTTTTGCTTTGGTTTCTGTTTATTGATCTGTACAGCACTTTGAGCTGCTTTTAGTATGATGGGTGAATAAAATTGATTGATTGATTGATTGATTGATTGATTGATTGATTGATTGATTGATCGATCATTTCCTGCATTAAAGTGTTTCATATTTGACCAAATCTCATAATTTCTCAAAGTAATGAACCTGGGGTTTCAGTTGGGTCTAGGAATTGATAAATGGGTGAAACTACAACAACTGCTTAAAATTATGATATCTCTAAAGATATCTCACTCCCACAAAATATTTAAGATGTTATTTTCATAGTTATGTATGAAGTTTTTCCTGAAACAGAAATTCAAAAATAAATCTTTTGTGACTGAGATTTTGAGACAATACACGTTTTTACAATTGGACCTTCATTCATGTTTTTAGAAAGATTTTCACAATTATAAGTAATTTCTTGAAAAGAAATTCAAAATAAATATTCCTGTGCGTTTTGTGACTGAGATTTTGAGACAATACAATTTTTTGAAGATGTTTTTCGGAAGACTTTCAAAAGTGGATACTGAAAAGCAAATCTAATCCATGTTTGTTTTAATACAATAGAATTTGATCTTCTAACAGTGGAGGAAGAGTTAAATTATATTGTTCAAGATGATCCCCTCTCCAGCATTGTTCAAAATGTATGAGGTTCTAGAAGAGTCAGCGAGTTTAAATAATTAACTATTAAGACCAAAATGCAGCTCTGGTCCATCACCATGTTTCTTTCTGGGACAACACAGCAAAATACTGTCAAACAACAGTTTGGCAACAGGTTTTTATCTAAGCTACTCCCTAAAGAGGACATTGCCCAAAGTGTCATTTCCTTTACCCTAATGTGTGTATGTGTAACACCATGCTAATATGGCCTGGTGGCACCAATTAGTTCATAGTTATAAGTCATAAGTAAGTCATAGTTATAAGTATTAAGTCAGTACAGAGACCATTTGAGTTTTAAACATTTTTATTCCCAAAAGGAGAAAAAAAAAATCTGTTTTTTAAAATACAATAACAGGGTTGAAAATGTCTTCAGTCCCATGTAAATCCTAAACTAGGAACTTTTACAAGGCTGGAATCCTGGCAGTCTGATACAGGCAGAGGAATTTGGGGTTAAGGGATCTGACGGATCAGTGCAGGGAGAAGCTAGCTTACAGTCTTGTAGGTGGATTGGGCGCTGACAGAGAGCTGTGAATCCAGGAATGTGCAACGGAGGCTCTCAGGTGGAAATGGGGGGAGAGCGGCCAGACTGTGGAGTCCGGAGCCCAGTTGGGTGAGGAGCAATCATTGTACAATGAAGATGCGATCTTTGTCTGGATGGGATTCCAGGTTTGATTCTCAAATCTCCTCTGGATCAACAGGTTGGACCATCGATTGACAAACTGCTCCACCGTCCCTTAGAATCCGGCAGCCAATTTCTGGAATGAGCTGCAGGTGTGACAGCCTTCTGGGACAATCCCACAAAGATCCTCTACAGACAGAGCACTCACACTGGACACAAGAATCCTAACACCTACATTCTGAGCACCCAACTCTGCACCTCGTCAGGTTTTGTTGGTTTAAGACTGAAAGGTGCAAAGATGCACCTTTATTGCTTTTATTAAATTGTAATTATTTCACCATATAATCACACTGCACTCTTCAGTTTGGGAGTGCAACACCTCAGACACCAGCTTTCTTGACTTGTTTACTTTCAATTATCCATTTAAAATGGCTATTTATCTTTTGTTTCTTTGGGTCGACCCAGAGTTTGGTGTCTGCTGTGCTCTGCTCCGTTTTTCAAATCACTAACCTCCCAGCATACATCCCAGCAACGCCTCCGGTTGTTGGAGATTACACTTTCTCAAGCTGGGTTGGTGATGTTCATGAGGTTCAGGAAGAGTCAGTGAGTTGAAATCATAAATTCCATTTATTAAGACTAAAATGCAACGCTGGTCCATTGTCATAATAACACAGCAAAACGGGACCTAACAATTTCCTTTAGGCCTGTATCTAAGCTATGCCCTAAAGAGGGAGATTCCTAGTGTGTCATTTCTTTTAACCTTAACTGTGTATATGCATACATGCAAGCAGTTGAAAGACACAGAGGAAAACCGCAATTATTTATTCCTAACAGAAACTAGTTTTAAGATGTTTCGAGACATCTTTTGAACCTGCCGAAGTAGCGATATAATAAAGTTACTCAAGTGAACATAAAAAATGCAGCTCTGTAAAAATAATCCTAAAAACAAATTTTTAGGATTATTAAAAGACACTCAAGTAAATTTAGCTGAGTAATCGCAACTGCCCAACACTGCTTACAAGTGACACAAACAGGAAGTGTAGCTTTAAAGTAAACAAATAATGGAATGAGAACACCCAAGTTTGCCTAAATTAACTTTTATGCCAATTTTTACGAGCATTAAACCATGACCCAAATCTTCCTGACTTCAGAGAAGTCAAGGTCTGATGTCAATGATAATGGCCCCCCCACCACATGATACCCAGCCACAACCCACCCACCAGAGAGGCAATCGTCCACTGATAGCGACACACACCATTTAGCAGAATGGGACTCCCCTCCACTTTGATTCTCAAGTGTCGAGTGTGCCGCAGCAGAAAAGCGGTGTTTGGTCTGAAGCATGATAGATCCGTTTAAAAGGACCTGAGATAATGTGTTGATTCAAAGCCTGATATGTGAATTAGTTTCTGCTCAAGCCTCATTTAAGCTGTGGTTAACAAGATGAGGGCTTAAGAAGCACGGTCATTCAGAACACGTACACACGAGCACGCACGCATGCGCACACACACTCACACACACACACATCCCATTCACCCCAATTCCAGCACAGCATTCTTTCTTAGCAGAATGTAAAAGTACAGGAAGGGGAGGAGGAAACTGTTTCTGGGAATGAATCTCCTCACTCCACCTTCTGCTTTCAGTTAAATCCTCCCAAAAATTTCTGAAATTCTCTTTCTGGTATTTGTTGGAACTTTGGTAATAATTTCTGCTAATACAGTAAGAACGTCATGTTTTCACTGTAAAGCATGAGCACATCTATCAGTCATTTACTTCCTGATAAACCAAACCATTTTAAACAAAATACCAAGAATAACTAAAAAGAAAAAGGAAGCATGTTTTTTTGTTTTTTTTAAAGAAAATGGAACTTTATTTACAGTTTCAAAAGTTGAACAAAAGCTTATATTTCCTGCACAAAATGGTCTATTCAGTATGTTTAGTTGTATGTCTTTTGTATTATTTTCACAAGGAGTGAAAATAACACAGTCAGTGATTTCACAGGTGGTACTGACGTTCAGAGAACACTTTGACTACATAACTCTAAATAAAGCTATAAAGATTCATGCACAGACACATCCACTATGAAGCCGTGTGAAGCTCTTAAAAGCTCCAGCAGTATTTTTCCTTTCACTTTAACTTAAAACCCTGTGTCACCGTATCCGCTCGATACGGCACTGTTTTGTTATTCATTATTCTCACAAGAAAAGCAAAAGAAAATCCATATAAATGTTTAAATTCACAGCAACCTCTGAAAGAGCCAGAAAATCGCGTAAGTGAACAGAGGATTAAAGGTCACCGTCAGGAATTGGTCTTCATCAAATGAATCCTCTCCTTTTCACACTCCCTTTCAACTTATTTACAAGTCAAATAACAATTCAGATATAAATACACATTTTTGTTTTTCTGAATAATAATCGAAATGCTCACAAGCGCTTTGGCATAATAAATTCTTCCAAATACCCAGCAGGACGCTAAAGTTTCACTTTTCATAGAAAAAAAAAAAAACATTTTATGAGGGATGAAATCTGAATTTGATCATTTTTGTATCATGACTGAAACTGAGCCGAGACTCGTATCGTAACCATTTGAACTAAACATAGAGTACGTTTATGCGAGACC
The DNA here is from genome assembly GCA_010277015.1 of Poeciliopsis turrubarensis. Lineage (NCBI taxonomy): Eukaryota > Metazoa > Chordata > Actinopteri > Cyprinodontiformes > Poeciliidae > Poeciliopsis > Poeciliopsis turrubarensis. The sequence goes on from VMRN01000063.1 coordinate 2,478,764, forward strand.
GCCGCCTGGACACTTCCGGTATCTTTGGATATTGATTGGGAAAAAGTTTCACGCCGCAGATACCAAGTCAGCTGTAGTTGTCACGCCAGGCCACTATAGGGCGCTGTGATTTTAGCATGAAATAGAAACACATATGCGCTTTGACCCTTAGCTCCCACCTCATTGTAAACAGCAATTGCTCATGATTTTTAAAAGACAGCGAAATTAAAATGAATGATTCCTGTCACACGCAGACATCTATGCAGAATTTCTCTGACTATAAACAAGAAAAACATGAATTTGCATAGCAGAGAAAACTAATTCTCCACAACAAAGTGGGTTGGGATACCTCAGTGTTCAGATTTTGGTTTTGTTTCAGCTGACGTTTCACCAGATGTTACCATTTTTATTGCTGATGGTAAACTGTTCCCGGTACGAGGACCTCTGAATGAGAAGCAGACAAGAAGTGAGAATGTGGAAATTCACCAGAGACAGGGAGATAAATTCCCACCGGATGTATTTAGTCACTTCCAGCTTTGCTGTTGCACCATCACAGAGTTAAATACGGCCATAAATGAAAACACAGACCTTGTCTGTGGCATTTTGCCAGCTGATTTAATCAAAGCATAGCAACAGTCCTGTAGTGCATTACAGTGGTCACAGTACAAACAACAACAAACAAAAGAACTTATTCTTGATGAGAAACGTTGCTTCCTGACGTCCAACTCACTAAAGGCATGCGAATGAGAGCAACTTTTTTCAGAGTTCAGTCACATTAAAATACATTTTAGCAGAGCATAAAGGAACAGATGTAATAGGCAAGCTTGCAAATGGTAAGCAGTGAAACACAAAAATAAATAAGCTAAGTGGTGCGAGACATCAGCTATGTACAGTATTTATTAAAAAAAATCTAACTGGAACAAGTCAGGCATTAGAGCTTAGTTCAAAGTATAAACCATTTCCTATGAGATTTCACATTGGATTGACAGTTTTGGTAATGACAGTGTCCCTTTACCTTCATCATTAAGAATACAACAAAGTACAAATAGTTAGGAGGAGGTAACTGTAATCCATTGTAGTTTGAGTAAGACAATGCAACCTCCAGATAAAAAGAGTTCCTCTTACTTTCTCACAACACTGACACCATCTAGGAGGAAGCGAATATTTCCATTCAAAAAGTGGAAAGTATTTCATGTCCGTGACGGGAAAAGGGAGGACCTGCAGCAGCACCAACCTGATTCAGATCGGAGGCTCTGCAGCGAATCTTCACCCCTTCCAGGGGATTTGATTTCACTAACAAAGAGGAACTGTGGTGGGATGCATTGTGCCCAAACGGAAAACATCCTTTAGTTGGTATTTTCCCATCTTGTTTTGTTTGTAATAAAAACTGTAGATGACTCCTCCGCCGATCAATATCACAGCTGCAGCAATTACTACGGCGACTATTATGTACGGAATGAGGTTTTCTGCAGAAAAGAAGAAAAAAAGGGGAACAGAGATGATTCAAAATACCCAAACAGTGTAACATGAGTTCAAGCTAAATAATAATACTGGAAGAAGCACTACGACTCATTTCTCTGAATGTTAAAAACTTTAGAAACCAACCCTGAGGAAGCTCACCTTGGACTGTTACGTCAAATGTAACACTGACAGAGTTCACGGTGTTGCTGACGGTGCAGACATATTGCCCTCCATCCTGAAAATCAACTGATTCGATTCTCAGTTCGGTCTCACTGCTGTGGCCTTTGTTGGACGGCAGGGTCCAGTTGGACTGAGGTTCGGGGTTTCCTTCACCCAAACAGGTCAAATGGAGAGTTTCTCCTCTGATGATGCTGATTGGAGCTGGATCAGCCGGAACCTTCAGCTCAGGCCCATCTGATGGGAACAAGATGGGAACAAAATGGAATCATTCAAACATCCAATATGTGGAAAAAACACCAAGATCTTTTGGATAAACGCTTCCACTTGATGCTACACATTTCAAAGGACATCTAGAAACTTATGGAATGTTTACTCAATATCCAGAGTAGCT
>VMRN01000063.1:2490476-2541861 GCA_010277015.1 Poeciliopsis turrubarensis
TTCCCAGTTCCATCGTCTGCGTTGGGTTTCCCAGTTCCATCGTCTGCGTTGGGTTTCCCAGTTCCATCAGCCCAGGTTTCTCTGTCTGTTTGCTTCTCTTTGTCTGATGCGGGTTTTTTCGCAGGCGGTCCTTCGGCCTCCAGCTGCATCGCTTTAATGCACCTCTTACGTGCGAAGGGGAAGTTGTACTGACTCGTCAGGTGGGGACGCCGCTTGGCGTTCTCATGAGGCTGAGACATTTGCTTGCAGTTTACGGTCAGGAGCCAAGGCTCGGCGTGCTCCATGAGGACCCAGCGGATGCTCAGGCTCCCGACTCGGACCACCTGGCCTTCTTCCTGCAGGTCCTGAAGCAGAAAAGCGTCTATCAGAAACATCTACTTTGCCCAAGAGGATCCCAGATTTTTACGACTTTCCATCCACAAAAATCACACCAGTTGCATTTCCAATACAAATGTGCACAAATCTTTGTTGATATTCTATTAATGTAAAGAAATTGAAAAAACAATTTTGGGGAAGCGTTGGCCCAAGTGTAAGGACAAGCTCTTTGTACTTGGGAGCAGCTCCGTATGCGGCGTTTTGGGGAAATTGTAGTTGACCATTTTATGAAAGACCTATGTATTCAATAGTTTGGAATGACAACTTTTCATGGACTGTGTGATGATGTGAAAATTCAGCTGCACATTGTTTGAAAAATACAAAAAAAAACACCATCCTTCTACTACTTCCTGTTCTTTTTTTTGTTGTCTCCGCCAGTAGTAACATCCGGCTGCTGATCATATGACTTGTGTGATGCAAAAAAAATTGCAGTTTTGCGAAATATATCTATTTGGATATGGCCCAAAAAAAACCCCTACTTAATTGTAGTGCAAAAACTTTTAGCGAAAAACGTTTTTCAAAATTGCCGTGTTGTTATTCATTTATTTATTTATTTTATTTTGTACTTGCGATGTGCGCAATTTTATGGTTAATGGAAACGCAGCTGGTGACAAAAATTTCCAGCCACTGCAGCCTATAAGCCAAATATGGGCAACATAATTTGCTGCATACACCAAAACAGATCACCGTTATTCACGCAGTAACTTTGAAAAAATAGATGGTGTGTCGGTATCTCAACAACTATTTGGGAAAGTTCATTTAGCTGTTCCAACATTTCGTCAGTTCGATATTAACTTTCATTAACTTGTGAAGCAAAAGTGAAAGGTTAGCAGCGAGCAGACAACATTAGCTCTGCACGTTTACCTTCAGGTACTGCTGCAGGCTCCTCGTGCGTCCACACTGCGCCTCCTGCAGGTGGAGATGAGAGACGTGGAGATCCCGTTCATCCAACCCCTTTTCACCGGCTTCGTCTAAACTCCTCCTGAGCCGAGCGCACGCCTCAATGTCCTGAGTGCTGTACTGTCTGTCCTGAACCAAGCGCTCGTCACACTCCTCTGCAGTGGGCGGAGAGTAGGACGGCGACAGGATGATGCGGGTGAGGACAGGGGGCAGCAGCGAGGGGCCGGATTTAGTCAACTCCAAAGGCAGAGCGGCTAGAAAAGACAACAAAAACTTTGATTTTACATCTTGGAAAACCTACTTGTGCAAGTTTTGAATCCTCTGATACCTACTCTGTTCACAAAAGATGTGGTGAGCCGGAGCGTCTCGCAGACTGAGATTCAGGATGCACGACTCCACCACAATGTTGTCGTTCATGTTAAGATTGCGCAACTTAACTAAAATAAAAAAAATGCATTTATTAAATTGAATTTTTTTTCAGTGTTTTCAAAGAACAAAACAGCCACTTTATGTTCAACTGTTGCAAAAGAAAAAAGCATGTTTTTCCCAAAAAAAAACAAAAAAAAAACACCATCAATAGAATGACAATTTTCAATGAACACAGCGAAAATAAAAGTGAAAAGTAAAAATAATAACAAAAAGTTTTACCAATCCCTGGAGAGCAGTAGCCCCTCATCAACAAGTAGTTGGTGTGTGACGCTTGGTGAGCGTTCACTTGAAGCTTTTTTCTTCCATCACACTCATCCCCATTGTCATCGTCTTCGTCGTCATCTTCTTCCAAAGAAGCCATGCTGGAAATTAATAAGTTGTATTTTTTAATATCGTATTTTTTGGGACATTAATGCACAAAATGTGTTTATCTAAGACGACCTATTTTTGATTCGTCTATCTCAAAATAAACTTCTTTCAAACCTTTGAAAAGAAAGAAGAATGGGAAGTTGGGCAGACGCTGGTTTCATTCAAACAGGAACTCACCTCTTGACCACTTCATTGTCCACCAGGCTGCTGTCCACCACTACGATTTGCTTGGGGATAGAGACGTGGATGTTCAGCCATCCCAGAGTCATCAGGCTGAGGGAGACCAAGCAGGCGCCCCCTGGAGAGTTCAGAGGGAACTCCAGCATATCTGATAGGTCTGGAGGATCCGGCGACTCATCCGTCTGCTCTCTGCTCGATGAAGCATCATCATCTCCAGATGGATCTTTCTGCTCATCTGATTGGCTCTTCTCCTCTGTGTTCTCCAATTTCTCTTCTGATTCCCGGGATTTCTCCTCTCCCTGCGATACACTTTGGTTGTTGTCTACTTTGTCTGTGGATTCGGCAACAGCTCTTTGTATCTGAGGTTCCGTTTCAGAGCCATGCTTGGCCTTTTTTGACGTTTTCCTGTCGCACACTTCCTCGTCGCTTTGTGACCTGTTTTCAGGTTCGTGATAGAAAGCGGTGGTCGGCCTGTTGACCCCTGGCCCTCTGGTTATTAAATTCCTCAGGAAGCAGAAGGAGTCAGTGCACAGGGAAAACGGAAAGCGCCACACGAAATGCCTGCCAGACAATAAAATACACTCAAATTATTTGTTTAAGCTGTTAATTTCCATCAATTACTGGATATCATTTTTTCATTAATTTCAGGTCACCATAAAATGTACGTATGTTGAAGAATTTGGGCCAATATTGATAACCAAAATACATATATATATATGATTATTAAGAGCTGGAGGTTTGTACCGGCGCAGTTTTTGCAAACTGCTATGTTATGTTATCTATTTATATATGTCTAACAGCGGAAAACATGAATGTTTTAATCGTGTTTTCATGTTCAAACCTGAATTTTAAAAAAAAATGTAAATCAGGAAATAAGAACGCTGACCTGTAGTAGGTCTGGGACATCTGGAAGGACATGGGCAGCATGGGCAGGCCTCGGTTCTTCTTGGGCTCGAGAGTCTTACTGATGCGACGGCGATTGAACATGCGTTTCTTCTTGCACTGGACGAACACTTGACACAGCAGCTCCTGGTTATACTTACTGTATGTGTGGAAAGTCTAAAACATGAAAAATAAAACTTCATTTGGCAGAAATGTAAGAATTCAAAATTTTATGGTATGAATCTGGTCACGAGACTCAATCAAAATATTTTAAAGGGGCAATATGACGTATTTTCCAGCCATACAGTGCCATTTTGCAGCACAATGAAGTAAATGTTAACATCAGCAGTGATGAGATGTTGAATCAAATATGACTTAAAAATAATTTTTACTTCATAATTTAACACCTTGAAATTGGGCCTCTGTCTCTTTAAGAACTCCAGCTCTTTCTGAAACTCCACTTTCTGGAAGTCATCTCTATTAAATCCTCAACAACATTATTACCAGGGTTGCACTGAGAAGTAACTCAGTTTCCACAAATGTCTTGCACAGCTGAGTGGTTGCCATGGGAGATTAAAGGATTTAATCAGAGCAACACTGCAGGTATGTTTTTGATGAAGGAACAACACTACAAATGGTCAATATAACATAATAATGCTCCTTTTTTCTTGTAAAATTTCGACAGAAGATCAGCAGATCCAAGTCTGAAGATGAAATTCACAACAAATGAACACCTCGCAACAAGAAGAGCTTAAATAATGTCCTATTGCATTTTACATTTATGTTTTGTCACCTGAAATGATCTGAAAGACTTCATCTGACCATTGGTCATAGACAGAGAGCTCTGGATCAGATTGTGTAAGACGATAGCATGGATGTCTTCTTTGCTGAGAAGAATAAACACAAACAAACTATGATAGGCACCAAAACCAAAAAAAAAAACAGAAAAAACATTCAATCAAGTTTAATTGTATAAATATTCAGCAACACGGTAGTTCAAAGTGCTTTACATCTTGAAAACATTAAAAATATCAACGACACCTCATAGAGTCAAAAGGTGTGAAATCCATAAAAATCCTTACCAGTTGATGATGTCTTTGGATGGGACATATTTTCCACTGTCTATCGCAGAAACTTTAAATCTGCAGACGAAACATTATGCATGTGGTCTGCTTTAAATATAAACACACAAAAATCATCTATTCTAGTGGTGGCCAAATGTTTTGCCTTGGGGGGTCAAAATATTAACTTAAAAGTGCACACATTTGTTTCTTGCATATTTTTTATTTTTAGTTTTACCTGCTCAACAATAAACTTTAAAAAAATGTAATCTGTATACCAATAAAGATCCAAACCATAAAAATGAGCTTTGGACTGCAGCCTTATTAAAAGAAAAAGGCAATTTAGAAATGTTGTGGGTCATCCATTGTTTTCTATTTTGCTGGGCAAATTTTCTCCATTCTTGACTTTTCGTCAGGGCCCGAACAAAACTCATTTTGAAGGGCTACAAATGGCCCCTGAACCAAAATTTGGACACCTAGTGATCTGTTCTTACCGTGTGAAGATCTGCTCTTGAGAGTCTGGTATGACAAGGTTGCGATCAAACATGACGGTGCTGAACTTCTGTCTCAGCAGCCGCACGTACTCCGAGAAGACTTTGGCGCAGTCCTGAAACACAACGAGAAAGTGTGAATCCTCATCCCCTACCGTCCACATGAAACGGGAAGAAAACAGAAACGGATTAACGCACGTCTGCTTGATCGGGGTCAGCAGGTTTGTTCTTCTCCAGCAGCCTCATCAAAGCTTTGTCCTGATGCACCTCAGCCAAACAGATCCTGAGACGTATAGCTCATTAAAACGCCTTGAGGGATTTAATTGGAAAAGTTCAGTCTAACATGTGCTCTCTAGTCCCACCTGTAGTTCAGAAGTGTTTGAGGATTTTTCAGGATGTATCTTGTGCGACGTCCAACAGCGACAGACGTTTTATCTTTTGATATGTCAAACTCTGCATGGAGAAGATCTCTTACGACACAGTGAGGCACAAACGGTCTTTTTATCTGCAAAACAAGAAAGAAAGAAAAGCGGCCTCCAGGAGGTTGATAACAGGAAAAGAAAACAGTGCGGAAAAAAAAAAACGGATGTGTATTTGTACCTTGCTGTTGAGCAGGTGTGATGCCACGGAGCAGAGCATCATGACTGAATCCTCCTGAACGGACCAGTAGACTCTGTGTCTGGTCATTCTCTTCAGAGCCTGGTGGTCAGTCGCATCATGAGCTCGACTGCGTTTTTTAGGTTCTGTACAAAAAAAAAGCACACACAATAGTGAAATTTCAGGTATTTATTTTTTGTTCATTTGTTTAGGGCTTCAGTATGCTCAATTTCAAATTTAAGACGGTTAAAGGTTTAAAAAAAAAATTGAATTTTCTTGCATAGTAACCCAAGTTCAGTGCATTGAATACGAAATATGATACATTAAATTTGAACATATGTAACGCATAGTGTCGCTTGTCAAATTAAAAGTATCTTCAGCAAACAACAACTTTCAAGCAGCTATTAAACCTACTTTTAATTAAGCCCACGTTTTTGTTTTTAAAGGGGCGATATTACGCATTTCCAGGCACACGGCGCCATTTTATAGTGCGATCAAGTAACTGTTACCTTCATTTGTTATAAAAAAAAAGCTACATTTCAAATATGATGTAGAAGAATTTGACTTTGTATTGTAAATTGGACCTGTCTCTTTAAAAACTTCAGTTCTTTCTCAAACTCCGCCCACAGGAAGTCACCAAAACATGGCTCCCCTGTTAACCTTTTAACGTTTTTACCAGCGTTTCACTGAGAAGTAGCTCCTATAATGAGCTCAGCAGATGTGGAGTTCCACTGAACAAACAAATCCAAAAACGAATAATATTACTAAATAAAATGAAAAACATTTTAAACTTTCAAGGTCTGGATATTAGATGATTTCATTCAACAGATTTTGTGAATTTTTACAAACCCTCCAGAAAACATCCTTGAAATTTTACTGTCAAAAAATTACACCTTTCAAATCTGAAAATACTTCAAGCATCTCCGAATGATGTTTCATGGTAAACAACACAATACCTTTTTTCTTCTTGCGTGGGGCCTTAACCACTTCTGTTTTCTTCCTCTTCCTCGTCTGTCCCTTTCCTCCAACCACCAGCTTGTTTCTTAAAACTGACTCTATCCCCATCTGTTTACAGAGAAATCGATAATATTTTTAATCAGCAAGTGGATATAAAAAACTGAAATTAGTTTGATTTTGTAGTTACAGCAAGTGGATATTAGAAAAACCGGAAGCTGACACGCAGTCATACCTCGACGTTTTCTGTGATCAGAGTTCGCTTGTTGGTCAAATAACAAGGCGTGAGGCCTTTTCCTGTAATTACAAACGTCATGTTAAATTCAGGAACAACATAACACTGCGGCAGCTTCACGAGAACTCACCGGGTTTTGATACAAGTGACGGAGAAAAGCCTTTCAACAAACTCACCAGCTTGAAGGCTCATCCTGAGGGAATTTCTACTCAGCAGGCTCTTCAGTCTCAGTTTGGAGTCTGGTCCCTCTGAAATATCTGGCCTCTAGAAATGATAATAATGTCAGTTAATAAAAGTCTTACTTCTACATACTGTTGCAATTTTGGACTGCTATTCCGATGCTTATGGTACCGGCTTAGTGTTGAGAAGGTGACATGTCCACAGCCAGTTGCGTTTCAGATGACTGAAGAGTTCAGAGTCCAGACCTGCTGCTCCTCTGCCGTCTCCAGGTACGGAGCCGTCGTCACAAACTTCATAGCTACCTCTGAGGGAGCAAACATGGGAAAAATGAAAGATATTCATTATTACAGATGATTTAATTCACAATCTAAAAAAGTGAACTACAAACAGATGCAGGCTTCTATGTAACGTTACATCATTTTATCTGTTATTGAGAGTGCGATACAGCAGCCGCACTGAGGCCAACAGGAAGAGACTCTGGAGATTTCATAGAACAGCTGAGATGATTATTATTATTCCAGAAGGCGCTGTGCAGCCTTGCTGTGCAGCAACAAGATACACATCACTGAAAACAACACCTCCCACCCTGGACCTCCCATAACTCCACAAAAACAAGGACAAACGGGCTGAGAGTCGGCTCGTTTCCAAACACGTACGCACACTGAATGCAAGCACATACACAGTTCTTCACCAAGCAACGAACTGTCCAAACTATTATAATAAACCACAGAGGTGGAGGGCCATAGTTTAGAATCTAACTGAAAAGGTAGATTCTAAATTGTGAATTTAGAATCTGGTGTTCTGCTCCAGAAAGAGCCTGGAGCAGAACACAGTTTAATAGGGAGGGTTTCACTCCATTCACATCGTTTGATAATCCACTTGGTTACAGAACAGACAGAAAGCACACGCATCTTCTTTCACTAGCGGAGCCATGAGAAATCAAGAAACAATTCAATGACTTTATTGTAATGCTAAGGCCAGAGAAACTGCATCAGGAGCCTTTTGATGAGCTCATGGCATCACACAGGAATCATAATACAAAGTACTACTGATTCAGTTAACCTTAACAGTTTCCCCTGCACTGCTCTGTGAGACGAAAGCTCGAAAGTTTGGAAACTGCATAAAATCTCAAAAGGCCCTGTAATTGTATGCATATATAATTAAAAACTTCGACATTCAAAAATACTTTCTTCATCCCAAAGGGAAATGGATTGTTGTAACTCATATCAAATCAAACTCAAATAATGATGTATATTGGCAAATGAGATGTTTTCTTTTTACCCCATTAAGGAAGTGTTTTCCAGAAAGATTTCTACAAAATTAATAATTTTTTTTTCTAACATTTTCTTTTCTTCTAATACACGAAGAATTTATTCTGCTTACTTTAGCAGGTAACTCATTCCAGCAATCATGCTGTGATCGTGCACAAAATGAGGCGCAGAATCATTTTCCGGGTTGTTCCTCTTGCTGCGAACCACCCCTTCAATAGACAAAAACCTAGATATTAGTCAGATCTTCAAATAACTGTTTTACGTAACATTGTTTTAGGGAATGACTTAGCATTTTGTGTTGGCGTGTCCATGTACCCAGTGGCGTATTGAGGCAGACGCACATCAGGTCAAACCAGAAGCTCTCCACGTCCTCGGCGGTGTTGAACGTGTACTGGCGCCTCTCGAAAGGTGAATCAGGCGGCTCCTGCACCAGCCAGTAATGAGGCTCCGAAGTGGTTGTGTCGACAATGGAGGCGTTGCGCTTCAGGTAGAGAAACACCTGGATGAGAGTAAAACGAATGACAGCAAAAAACTGAAATAATCAAATTCTGTCTGAAGCTTCAATCTGTGTGTAATTAATCTGTATAATGTGTTCCTTAAATTACTGAAAACACTGTTAGAATATTAATAACATTATTTTTAATTAACTGAATGGGTCAGTACATAAATGAACCTATTGTTTTTATCTTAATTACATCTATGAGATCCCTCAGTACCTGGTCTTTGTCTTTGAATCTCTCAACTACACCGAACTGCACCAAACCCATGTATGCCAACTTCTGCAGGTTCTCATGAAAGACGAAAATGTATTTCCTGGAGAAAAAAAAAAAGGCAGTAATTGCTGCTCGGCAGGAAAAGCCACGGCTTCTGACAGGAAATTAAATTCAAAGGTAAAGAAAAAAAAGGAAGAAATGAAAATCACCTTTTGTAAAGAAGCTGTCTTTTCATTCTAGCGGGCAGCGCTCTGACAAGATAGTGCTGCTTCACAGAGTCACTGAGGTAATCCTCTAGCTCATCCACCTGCGGACGCACAAGCATAAGTAGAAAATTGTTGCTTGTGAACATAAAAGAAAAAAGAAGGATGTTTCCCATGTCTAGCCATGAGGAAATAAAGTGGATTTTGTGAAACATCATGTCCTGTCATGACTTTGAAGTATGTCTTTCACATTTGATGCTGAATAATGCATGTATATTAGGATCGAATGTGTGGAATTCACATTGTTGTGCTAGTTTTGTTTGTTTGCTTTTTTAAACGTTTAATAATATTTTAAGGATCAACCGGGAATTAAATTTCAATGTTCCATGAAAGACTCCCAAAATGTAAAATAAATAATATCATCGCTCAGAGCACAAAGCATTGAATTAGACTGAATACAGCTGTCCCTATTTATCAGGCATTGTTAGGTTAGGGTGCGACTGATGTAATGCCAAAGAAAATTTCTAATTCTGACTGAGAACAACATAAAAATCATTTGACAATGAAGAAACAAACTGACAAACAGAAACAGTTTATCTCTTGAAAGACGCTTCTCTCATTTCCTAATCTGTGGTCAATGACTTGACCATCAACAGTTTTTGATTTAATTTCAACCAAAAAAGAATTCAGCTCACCACAGGGGATTTACTGGAGCATCACGTGTTCCTTTAACGTCTGCATAAAACTTTGCTCTTACCTTGTAATTGATTTGGACGATCTGCACAAAAATAGAGAGAGGCAAGCACAGGAGGAGACTGCGAACCATCGCCCAGCCGCTGGTAAAGCCTTTGTGTAGAGGAACAGGAGGGATAAATCTCCTCCATGAGTCTTCATCAGCATACACTGTCAGAAAGATGCAAGAAATAGACATGTTTCTTTAATGGCCTAAAGTGATAATGCCTATAGTTTTTTTTTTTTATCATTTTACCCCAATGACACTCTCTTACCTTTCATGTCGGCGTCAGACTGATCCGGTTTAGACTGATCACCCTGCAGCCCTTCTTCATCGCCTAATCCCTCGTCTATTGGAGGCGGGTTAGAGGTTTCGTCCTGCTTTGCTTGCGATTCTGGGAGCCCGGCGCCAGGATCGGAGCTGCCAGGATCGGAGCTGGATGGTTCCGCCGCACTCTGACTGGCAGAGAGAGCCGCGGTCAGGTTGTCCCGCAGCGGGTGGCCGTAGATGAGGTACCAGAGGAAACTGTGAATGGCACGCAGACGAATCATCTTGGGCTGGAAGCCCAACGTTCTGCCCAATCCAGGAACTATAAAAGTCAAAAGAGAAGAAATAGAGTTGGAAAATTAGTTAACGTCACAAAAAGTCCTGAAATTGGATGCAGTTATAATGCTGTCTAATGGCAAAATAACAAATTAGGCACTATACTCCCTTGAATCCTGAAAAATGTATTAATTAATTATTTTTTTATATAAAAGTGCCAGAAAAACACTTTAACATATAATTAGCCTCATTAACAGATGGAATGTAATTAATCGAGCTCAACAACGTTCCCCACTATCAACGGCAGATTTGTTTTTCTAAGAGGAAAGAAATACTTTTGATCACTCTGCAGCTGTTTTGAAACTGCAATGAGCAAACTGTCTTTAGCACTTCAAAACCAAATTTTGCAGATTTATTCCATATTTTTGCTTGAGTCGATGCATCAAAAACTAAAGTTCTTCATTAGAACTCTAATAATAATCAACACGCTAGATTTAGCATATGTTGGACCAGACGGCTGCAGGGGCAGTTAGTCAGGGCAGCAATTTTTTGGGGGTCCCCACAATTTTTTTTATTACAATTTTTTTTGTGCATGTGTTTTTTGCATATGCCTGTCACAATAAGCAATTTAAAAAAATCAATCGCACAGTAAATTAAAATGAGCTTGATAGTTTCCATTCTGATGGGTTTTATTTTTTGAAAGAGAATTTTGTTTCCAGACATCACAGTCCCTTTTGTTTATGATTTGTTTTGTGTGTGTGTTTTGTTTTTTTTTTATTTCCGTTTTATTGTTTGCTTTTGGTTATTTTATTTTAGATATTCCAAATGTCTTCCAGTTCCACTAATAAGTGTCCTTTACAAAATAAAAGTATGTGAGAGAGCAAACTTGCATTATTATTCCATTATCAATAAATTACTGGAAAATGGTCCCAAAAACAACAACGTTATTGTTTATAGTTGGGTTTCATATTTAAATAAAAGTATGAATGATTTTATACATTTTTGTTTTAAATTCTTTTTGAAAATACTATAAAACTGTGTTGTTTCTACTTCATGTCATAGTGTGACAATCTCCCACCAGCACATGTTTAGCGCCCTAACACGGATGTTCAGACCATTAACTAGAAAATGAATAAAACCTAAAGCAAAACAAAACAAAAGCTGGCTTGACAAACACTGAAATCCCAATGTGTCATTACAAGTGATTATTAATGATGTATATCAATAAAAGATCTTTAAACCACAGTGATGTCTGTATACTTCAGTAAAAGTAATCACAGAGAACCTGGCGTGGGCTTAAAGTTTGCGTCTTCGTCAGATCCTAACATCTTGTTTCTTGAGACACTCTTCTGTGCTTTTGATGTGGTTGCCTTTTCTGATTTGAGCTGCTCTCCTTTTTCTTCAGCAACCTGCAGACTGAGGGACAGACAATAAAAGACTAAATGAAGGTAAGTCAAAAAAAAAAAAAAAAAGCAATCAGAACCCAAACACGGCAAAAGCTGAAATTTTTCAAAGTTGTGGTCGCTGTGGGGGGCACAGAAGGTTAGAGGGAAGATGAGAAAAATTGCAGAACTAAAAAAACTCCTTCCTATCCTACAACGATGCAGAACTTTTTACTGGACCGCAGGAGAAATGGCATATCTTGTTGGTGCTCACCGTCCAGCTGCATAGGAGCTGGAGATCCTGAACCGGACCTGTTCAATGAGCTGACTGACCCTCCCATCACTCGGCTGAATGGATGGATGAGCAATTATGTCCACCTACATGTGTGAAAGAAGAAAGAGAAAGAAATCACAAAAACATTATAACCAGAGTTAACAGTTTGGGTTTTTTCATTCTAGTTTAGTTTTATTTCAATGTGACTTTTGTTTGTCTAATTAAGTTAGTTTTAATTAGTTTTTAGAGTGCTTGCTATTTTATATTAGTTAAGTATTGTTTAGTTTGAGTTTAGTTTTAAATTGTTGTAAATACTCAACAAAAAAAACCATTTTCAAAAGCAAAAGCAATCGATTATTGCTGAACAACTGATTCTGATGTTTTCTCCCAAATTTTGCTGTCGCCATTTTAGAACAACCAGGAATATTGAGTGACGTAATTTGGTGACAGTTGACAAACTGCTTGTGTTTCAGTCTGAAAGGCTGATTAAAAAGATTCATAAACACAAAAACAAAGCATATTCTGTCTATAATTTTAGTATGTTTGATAAACACAGTACAGTTTCAGATAACTATAGTTTTCACCCATTAATTACCATTTTCATTTATTTCAGTTAGCAAAATGTTTTTCGCAATTTCAGTTTTTGCCGTTTCATTAATATTAATTAATTAGCGGTTATTAATATTAGCTGTAACAACTTTGGTGACTACTTCATGATAGCTGACAGCATGTGGTTCTCCTAGCATAAATTCAAGTATGGCTCCACACAAATGCAGGCCTTTTCCCAACCATGGAGTGGCGTCTGCCTACCTTCTTAGTGACCCCGTCCTGTATGACTGTGGTGCTATAAAGCTTCAGCAGGCCTTCCCTGGACAGATTGTGGACAAGCCGCAAAACAGTCTTCTTGCAACACTTTGAGCTGACGCCATCCTTCTTTTCTGCATCATTGATGATTTTCTGCAGCCTGAAAACAATTAACCATGTTGAGGTTTCCTCTTGAGAGTTCAATTCACTTCACAAAGCAAAGAAAACAAAACTGACGGGAAGAAGCCCTCTATGATCTTAAAGCTCTGAATTGCTTCGACAATCATGTTCTTCCTCTTCAGCAGGCGGTACGTCTCATGAGATCTCTGAAGGAAGAAGAGGGGAAGAAAAAGTGGTCAACTTTAACCTTTTCATGAGGAAAAAACAAACGGATGACAATAAGGCGTCATCACCTGCGGCTGGAAGGCGCTGTCAATCTCAACGATCTCGGCGTTCGCCGGGTTGTCGGATGGATGCACAGCCTCGCTCTGAGACAAAGAGCTGGCAGGAGTCGAGTTGGGTTGTTCCTCTCCTTCCACTGGAGGTTCTTTTGATGCAAGAAAAGAAATGTTAGTAAAAAAAAACCCTAACTGATTGACTGATTTCTTATCTGAGCTGTTCCGTTTCCATTTCAGAAAAAGTGGGTTGACATAGGTTAGGTTTTTGTTCCTAATATTTTTTTAAAGATGTAATTTATCTGTAAATGTTGCCCTAAAAGATAAAAAAAAAAAATGTACAAAATCCTTCAGAGCGGGCCACAGATGACTGCAGAGCCGCACTTTGGACAAAGTTTAGTTACTAAGGTCTATCCCTGTCAAACTACCTGGAGCAGGAATGGATTCGGAGTCGGGTGTCGTAGCGCTGTTGGATCCGCTGCAGGACGGGCTCTCACCTGAGAAATGACAGGAATGTTAAAAACACAGAGTTAAACATTTTAAACACACCACCAAGCTGATAATTCATGAGATGTCAAAAGTTACGATCAATTAGATTCTCACTCTCAGCTTGAGCAGACTGTGTGTCGGGAGCACCAGGTTCCGTCTGCTTTCCTGTCACACAGTCTTCCTCCTCTCTCCTCTTTGCTCCACATTTTTCATCTGCTTCATCAATCTTTCCGTTCAGCTCTTCATCCTCAGTGTGATCAACAAGAACCTGCTCTTCCTCCTCTTGGTCTTTGTTTCGACTTCCGCCCGCTTTCTTACCCTTCTGGGCTTTGGGAGTTTTGCAGCTTTTGCTCGAGGTGGACGATGTCTTGGTCTCCGACTTGTGCGACGCTGAAGAGGACAGCAGCTTGTTCCTTTCCTGCTCTTTAGCAAACAGCTGGAGTTGATCGCTGGCGCTCGCACACCTGTGGAGAGAAACGAGTACAACTGAAGTGACGAGCTGCAGACGAAGGAATCCAAAAAACGGAAAACAGTCAATCGTTTATACAGACTTGTGGCTGATAAATTTCGTGGTCCTCTGCCGACCCTCGTCCTCCATAAAACTCTGTAGGATGGAAAAGAATCGAATATAATAAAATGACCGAGGAACAGATGTAACTTTTCTTTTATAAAAATAGGCCTGGGGCTTTAACATGTTCACTTTGCTAAATGAATTACAGAGATTTTAACATGTTAAAAATGTGCAAATAATCACACTTTTTTTTCCTTTTTTTTTAAACAGACAAAAGTCCCAAACTGGAACCTTCATATTCACGTTTCCTGTACACATTTGACGCACAAGCAACAACTGTAAACAGCGATGGATGAAAAAGCTGCTTGTTTTGACCCAGTGGGAGCCAAAACGAGAGGGTTCCAAGCAAAAGCTGCAGAAAAACCCACTGTGGGATCATGTCAGACTTTCTGTTAACTGGAGGTTAGGTTTGACCGACAGAGAACAGATTTTGCTCTTAACATGAATGCAGACTTTAGGGTGAAATAAACAACTGAATTTACCTTAATAACGCCATCTCTGTCCATCTTTCGACAGATCATGCGAGATTCCAGCTGACCAACGTTCATTCTTAGTCCAATGTCTCTGTAAGGGACTCCCTTTGTACCAGAAGACAGTACTGAGTGGAAAAGAAAAAAAAAAAAACAGAAAGAAATTATTTAGCTTCACAGTTTAGGATTAAGGAGAAACATGAGAAACGATTATTTTTACTTGCCAAACGCCACAATAAGAGAAGAGATTTTCAATCAAGTCCTTCAAAATTAGAAGGTTGAACTCATAACTTTAGCATTCGGAAGAATTAAACTTTAAATTATATCATTTGGGTCAAATGCTGTGGGTCACCTTCCAGGAGTTTCTAGAATTTTGGCCCATTTCTCCAAACAGAACAGGTGTAACTAATTCAGACCATCTCGCTTTTTAAATAAAAAAGAAAGTGTGTATACGTTTTCAAATTTTATGAAATAAATAAAAAATAACAATCCTTCTTTCATTGTTCCAGTATAAAGTAAAAGTTAATAATTTTGTAAAATGTAGGCAAAAATAAGAAAAATGTAATGACAGAAAGTGAGGAATAAGCAGCTCGTCTTTTTAAAACACTATTTTAAGATCTGCTTTTACTCTTCGCCTTTGTATTTCTTGTAATATTTCACTTCTTATAGTTTGTAAATGGCTTAAAAATGATTGGTTTACTTTGTGATTTCTCATTTATTAAATTAATCTAACTTACTGATGTGGTAGGCCTGCGACATGATATCCCTCTCCATGATTCGTCCTTCAGACGGGAGAACTCTTCCTCCTCCTTCAGTGTAGTCGTCATCCTCCTCATCGTCATCGTCAAAATCTGCAGGAGTTTTTTTTCCATACGGCTTCAAGAGTTTTATGCAGCGAATAAGGACTTTACTGCCTGGAGTAGAAGCAGAAAAGCATGATCACTCATCAGGCACTAAACCAAAAACTCAGATTAAAACAACTACGAAAATAATCCCTCATTGTGGTGGTGCTCACGGATGAAATAAAGCCTGTTTACCATTTTTATTGGTGCAATGTTCAGCACTGGGATCCAAGTCTTCTAAAGCGTACTGACAAAACTCCACCAGCTTGCTATATCGGAGGTTTTTGAACAGACGCTTCAAGGTCTTCTCGTTCAAATTCTGGAAGAAGAAAACGGAGGAACATAACGGCACGGCAAACAAGAAGAAACGTGAGCGGTCACACGCTCAGACGCTCACAAGGTGCTCTTTGAGATTGTCCACAGTGGTGAAGTGATCAGGCAGCTGCAGCAGGTAGTCGGACACGTGCTCCATCAGGATGTCGTATTTGTTCCGCCTGAGAGAGCAGAAAGAAGGAGGTGAACCACAAGAAAATGAAATGAGACAGGATCACAATACAGGTTATTTACAAAAAATATCTATTTTCTTTGAGACTTTTTCTTTTTTTTAAGTGGAATTTCTAAATCTATTTTGATATTTTTTTTTTTTTTGCCTTTGGAAAGCATGAAAATAATTGTAAAAATGGATAAAAACAACAGACATACCGACAAAACCTTTTCTGTTATTCTAACTTTGTTTAGTTGGTTTATTAATCCAGATTACATACTTTAAATATACATAGCCACAGATGCTCCTGTTGTTTTAAGCTTCCAGAAGCTTAAAGTATTGACCGTTCCTGGTCTATACTAATATTGACTGTATCAAATATATAAATGTAATTACATTGACAGGGATTCTTACATCGGCATCTTAAGATTCACACGCTTTAAATTTATTTATGAGTTGACTAAATGTGCTGAAAAACAAAACAGAACCAAACAGACCTGTTAACATGGAAACGCTTAAGCAGGAGCAGAATGGAGTGCTGCTGCTGTCCCGTCTTCAGCCGTCTGACGTAAGACTGCATGGTGATCAGTTCATGCTTGACAAGACACTTCCTCAAGTAGTGCATTTTTCGAGCATCTATCCTGCACATAATCAATAGCTTGTGTCAGTGTGAACATTAGAATAACAATTAGCTGCGTTTCCATCAACCATGAAATTGCTTAAAGCAAGCATGCCAATTTTGCAAAAACTGTTTTGATTAAAGGTTTTTCCCCCTCTACGATCAGGTGGGGTTTTGTCAGCATTTTCGAAATAGAACTATTTCGCAAAACTGGAATGGAAACACTGTATTTTTTATTAGCCTGATGTTGCTAATGACGAAAACATTGAAGAAGAGGACAGGAAGTGTTTTTTGTTTTCTTTCAGACAATCTGCAGCTGGCTGCACCAGAGCTCTCACAGCATCACATAGTTCATAAAAAGCTGTGAGTCATTCCAATGTGTTGAAGCCATAGCTCTTTCGTAAAAATGAGCTGACTACAATTTCCCCAAAACGCCACATGTGTCGGCGCTCTCAAGAATAAGGGGCTTGTCGTTCCAGTGTCTGAATAAGACCTCAACATCTCCTCTGTTTGGCTGAATTATGAATATATATCATGTAACTGTTTACATATGTCACTGCCTTAATGTTCAATGACGCCTCGTGTGAACAAACATTTTCATTTTATCTCTTAATGAAAACACAGCATTTGTGAAATTATCTTTTTTCACCATTAGCAGAAAACAAAGATTTGCGCACATTTGTAATGGAAACGCAGCTACTGTAACAGCAGACTGAAGCAAAGGACATCTCGAGAGTCTCCTACTTGAACAGATTCCCATGCAGATCACTCTGCAGCTCTCCTTGCCAACGGCCACGGCCAACTCTCTCAAGCACGCAGTACGAGTCATTGCTGATTTTTGACTCGGGATCGCTGTCGCTTCCGATCAGGGTTCGGAAGCGCAGAGCCTGGGAAGCCACAACCACGAGCTTTCGTTCATATCTAGAGGGTGAAGTAAGAGACATGTATTCAGCTTTAAGTGACCAAACAGGTTGAAAGCTCATTGGTAAACAGTTATCAATGTAAAGAAGCCTAGGCAGGTTTATTGAATCATTGACTGTGCAGGAACCCCCTCAGAGCAAGCATGTGGTGACAGTGAAAGGGAACCTCTCCGCTTTGACAAAAAGAGACCTCCAGCTGAACCAGGCTCAGTATGAGCAGCCACATTTACTGGCAATTGTCTCTGTCTTAGGGCATGTTCCTCCTCATCATCATCAGGAATTGCTATTAAAACCCACCGACCTTTCCTGAGCCTCCTCTAGATTAACCAGAGGAGTGAAGGACTTGGAGCGGATTTGCTTTGTGACGTTCTTCCTCTCTTTAAAGAAGGCACACGAGCCTTGGATTCCATCCTTATTCTCGGGAATGACATGAAGAGGATAAACGTCTCTTCTCTCATGAGAGAATTTCTGTTTCTGTGTTTCACAGCCCGTCTCTGGGTCGATGTCCTTAAACCTAGAACAAAAAAAAAATACAAGATATCAAAGGGAAAACCACTTTAAGGTTTATGTTAGGCTTAAACCTTTAATAATAAAATGAATACAGAAAAGCACAAAACACCATGTGTTTCCTTATAGTGGAACGTGACGGTAATGACATCATTTTTTAGGGATGCATTTTATTGTACGAGTTAAACAGAGAATACGTTGGATAAACGAGCACCTATCAAACAGCTCGACGTCCTCTCTCTCCTCGGGCAGCTCGTAGAAGCTCAGGTCGGCGTTGCTAACCAGAAACCTCCAGATGAAACCCTTGGTGCAGCCGTCCAGCTTCAAGGGAAACTTTGGCTCTCTGTCCTCCAGTCGTATCCATAGAGACGGGAGGGTTATTCCGTCCAGTCCCTCCAAAGCCACTTCATCCACAACGATGCTGAGCGCATCCATAGCTGAGCTAGCCCTGCATGCTACACGCCGTCACGCGAGCAAATCGAACCGAACCTTTGAACCCGTTCGGTTCCCTTCCGTTTGACTGTTCTTATTTCTTGCTGCTAATCAAGAAAACAGTAACTTTTTTTCATTAAAGTATGCCTGACAATACGCTACCGCATCTGTAGCAACCAGAGTCCAGACTCCAGCTAGTTAGTGTTTGTGTACGTCATGATTCAACTTTGACCTTACGTCGTGCATATGTATGAATGAACCTCGTCTCAAGGCGGCGCTCGAGGACACTTTAAAAAGCAGCTGTTTCACGAAGCCCAGAGGTCTGGAGGCCAACGCGGGGATTTTGCTCGTCATACAGACATTTTTTCCCTTTCATATCGTGACTATTTATTTAGTTATTAATTTGTGTAATTATTCTATTTTCCAATTCTATAGAATTACATTTAAAAGGCCCAAATCATTTGTTTCAGTAACTCAACTCAATAAGCAAAATAAATGTATTATGCAGAGACTGATGCTTCCAGGCATTCATTCCTGTTAACCCTTTCATGCACAGTGGTCACTACAGTGGACAGCTATCTAAAAGCCATTTTCTTGTGCTTCTTGTGGATTTTTATGTTATAAATACACACAGACCACAGACGTGGACACTAATGCGACATAAAATACACTATCAACTACTGGCCATCAGCCGCAAATGCAAGAAATTGTTTTTGTTGAATCCAATATGGCCGACAGACAAAACAAAAGCATGCCTACCGACCCTGTTCCTCCTTCTACTATTGTATTTTTCAAATAATTTGTATTTGGAGAAAATTACAATTGATCACCTAAGAAAATGAAAAATATGCATACTTTTTTTTCTTACATTTTTCTTTCTACCTTTTTTTATGCCTTAAGAAAATTTTTAAAAAATTGGACTAACCTCCAGTTCACTCTTGAGTCAGAAAAAAAATGACACAAAGGATCATAATTCATTCACAAAATGAAATTCATGCTTACAGCTAAGAAAAGCATTTAAAATTTGAATATCAGATCCAAAGACCACAGAAATGCGGGCTAAAAGAACAGTATGTTCACTACCCGCATACACCATGTTCCAAATTATGCAGGTGATATTTTCTCTGATTTTCTTAAATGGTCAATGCCAATGGTCAATATAGTTTAAGTCATGAACAAATACAGTATAAATCAAATTTTACTGAATAAAGCCCCCCAGGAGGACAGTATTCTTTCAAAAATAATAAAACTCAAAATCCACTGTCCCAAATTATTATGAACAGCAGATTTTCTAAACATTTTATGGATTATAAAGAACTGCAAACAGTCATTCTTTAAATGTGGAGCATTAAGTGGTCAAATGTACTAAAATCAAAAACGTCGTAACAGAGTTACATGGTAACATAGAACCTTCTTTGATATCATCTATCACTTGCGAGTTTGTGGAGTTTCTGCTTGAATTTCTTAGCAGGATGTCAGAAAACCTTCCCAGAGCTGCTGTTTTGATATGAACTGCATCCCACCCTCAGACCTTCTGCTTGAGGAATCTCCAAAGGTCCCTCAACCATCCTCCACACCTGAGGAGGATGGTGTGGTCACCATCCTCCTCAGAGGATGGATGCCCATAGCAGCCAATGACACAGTGGTATTCCTTGCAGCATGAGATTGTGCAGGACCATGGTCATGCATGAAGATGATTTTGCTACTGAAGGTGCCACTCTTCTTTTTGAACCATGAAAAAGTGGTCAGTCAGATTGCTGAGGTCATTTTCACACCTTCGGGGACTTTGAAGGGCCCGACCAGCTCTTTCTCTCTCCATTTCAGCCCTAAAAACGACTCCCTGAACATTATTCCATCTTACTTACTATGAAATTAACTTTCAATTATTAAAATAAACTTACCAAAAGCATGTATACATTTGACATGATGTACATGGAGTACCAAACCTGTAGTGCTGATCTTAATGACAGAGGATTCTTTAGTTGAAGAATTCACCTGCAGCAGAAATAAATATTTTGCTCCTTTTTTCACTTTCAACATTCTAGAACTACTTTCTAGAAGTACTGTAGTTCTAATCCGTTTGAACATAAATATGTTTTAGTCCTACCAATTTGAAATAGAGACAGAAAAGGTTTATTCAACATCTTTATTATGAAGTACCTTTTTAAGAAATGTACAAGTGAAACCAGCACAGGGACATCTTGGCATTGGAAAAAAAAAAACAAAAACAAACCAAAAAAAAGAAACAAACACCATGGACAATGTGGTGCAGGTCTGACAACACGTATGAAATGATAATGTACATATTTACAGCACAGGGTTGATCGAACAGAAGGGAGAAAGAGCAACACTGTGGCTTTTGAAAAAGAAAAAAAAAAACGCACCAGGAGTGACTTATGACAAAATTTTATATTAAAATTATAGACTGGTTAAGAATACATAATAAAAGGCACTGAGCTTCACAATCCCCAACGCTGCAGATGAAGGCGTTCTTTTTTTTTTTTCCATCATTTTATTTAAAAAAAAAAAAAAAAAAAAAGAAAATGTCATGACTGTTCATCGCTAATGTTAAAACAAGATGTCAGAGGGCCAAAGCAGTCTGCACAAAAACAATAAAAATAGATTTAAATTCAATCAAAAACATTCCTTATAAACAACATGCTCAGTGATTAAGTTTTTTTTTTCTTATAAACAAATACATATTTAAAATTTTTCATCTGAAGGCATAAGGGGTTTTAAGGGCAAGTTTTCAGATTTTCAACCCGGGTACGACGACGTTCTCCACAAGCCGGGAACATTCAATTATCTACCAGCATGGGGAAAAGCGCGACACGTCCACAACAGCATGAGATCAATACTGGAGACAGACATGATATGATCACTTGGGAGGATTCCTTACAGGAAATAGGCTAAAGACAAAAAAAAAAAATAAAAAATATACATTCAGCTCAGATACCTGGTGTTTCAGTGAACCAGCTGTACAAAAATATGTTGTGGCACTGATGGAAACTGCTGGAAGGACAGGAGATTTTAAAATGTGTTCGTTCCATTTCCTCAAACAACTGGACGACGAGATTTTATGCCAATCGTGTCTAAAATAAACATGAACCAAAACCTACAGCAGGCTAACTGAGATTAGAATATCAGTAAACAGCAGGTCTGGTTTAAAAGAAATAAAAAAAAAAATAAAAAAAAAATATATATATATATAAAACTTTCCCTTTTAACTTGCATCTAAGAAGCTCAAAATTGTTCCAGACCCAGATTAAAGTTGAACTCATTTTATTTTTCTATTTCTCAAAGTCGATCCATTTTTAGTTGAGCGCGTCATTGACTATTTTAGTTATAGATCCAATGAGATCAAAAATGAGTGAAATAATTACTCTATACACAAAAAAAAAAAAAAAAAAAAAAGGTGCAAACCCAGCTCAATTAATCCTGAATAAATATCCAGCTAATAGCGCTCCTGAATTTTTAATTCTGTCCTGTAAACTAACAGCTGCTTTGGCTTCGGGTGTGCTTTTTCAGATTGGAATTGTACATCCTGTCATCCAACTCTCAGAAAAACAAAATTAGCAAACTTGTAAATTATAGAAACTGCAGATTGCAAATAAGAGTTGCACTGAAACACACACGCATAAAAAGAACTTAACCAGATTTCAGCTCAACTGCTCCTGAAATTCAGCCTGATCTTTTCCATTATTATTTTCAGTCAAAGAACGCACCATTTCAAAGTGCTACCAATGTCTCAGCAACACTCACTGCAAAAAAACTAAATCTTATGCTGTATTTTTGGTCTAGTTTATAGCACAAGTTTTTTATTACACTTGAATAAAGACAAAACTAACAATTTTTCAGCAAGACATAAGAGCTCGTTTTAAGTAAATTATTCTTTGAAATTAATAAAAAATTTACTGGTTCTACTGGCAGAACATTTCACTTATAACAAGACATAAGTGAAATAATCTGCCAGTTCTGGTTCATCAATATTGTACAAAGATATTTGTACTAAACACTAGACCAAAAATACTTGGTAAAATTATGATTTTATTTTTTTTTGCAGTGCTTTTTAAGGAGGAAGCTGCTACAAATCGAGGAAGTCTCACAGTTAACCCTTTTTATTATTAATGAGGTCTTCAAATTGAAGGAAGCACAAAAGGTGGCTATTTGGAAAGGAAAGTATCATGGCTCATAAATGGGTACAATGTCTTGTGCTTTATTTATACTGTATATGGGGAGTGATATTTCAGTAGCTAAATATATCAGAATATTTTTTTCTTTGAGCTTCCAACCTCCCTCAATAAAATAAGCTGGAAACATCAAGAGCCTTTTAGAAATCTGATTGGCCGGGGTTTTATTGTGTGCTTGTTTAATAAAATAACCAGTTTCAGTTCTCAGAACCGCCTTTAAACATCTTGCCTGGTAGAAGTTGGATAGTCCCTCAGAGTTTTGTTCATGGACACAATTTAAGTACAGAAATCACATCATCTCAAACAGATGTCATATCATCGTCATCATCATCTTAAGATGTTGAGACAGAATTAAACAAATCTTGTAATTGTTCAGATTTCTAAATCCCAGTCTGCTGACCTCTGACCTGCACCCAAACTGGGAGACAAGTTTTAGACCAGAATTTACAAAAACTGGTGACATTAAAAGATTGACTGTGTTGAAGCAAGGAGGGGAGAAAAGCAAGTTTTGTGCTATTCCAATAAAAATCCAACTAGTTAATGTTGAAGTTTCTAGTGTTTTGTCTTAAATTAGATGAAAAACTAAATCGGCACTCAGAAGGTTTTGATTGGTTGGTAGTTGAATTAAACTGGTGGCTGGGTTAGTTTTTTTAAGCTAGTTTTAGCTTCTTGGTGCTAAAAAGATAAAGTTAAAATTGTTCATTGATCTTTGCTGCAGCACAAAGAACTGGTGACAAGCAGGTATTGGCACCGTTTATTACTTAAACCTCTCCTCTGGTTCAGGTAAAGGGGCCAGTGGTCAGCAACCTTCACCTGGGTCTACCCTTAGCCTAGCTAAACAGAATTCATCGACAAAAGAAAGAAGCCCATCACCTAGGGAAAAACTGCTGAAAGCATTTGTTTATTTCCTTTAAAAAAAAAAAAAATTCCTCACTCACTTTAATATTTTGGACAAAATTATGGATGATTTAAGCCACAAGTGGCTGCGGTGCTCCAGACCTCAAGTGTAAACGATAAATACTCTTATTGTGACCACGTGATCTTTAATAAAGAAAAAATATCTTGAAATCTCTACTGTGATTGGTTCTGTTTGCTTTAAATTGTAAACTTTTTTCCGTGCCCATTTGCTCACCCACCCATATACGCGCACGCACGCTCCCTCATTTCATGTGACATCAACCCCCACTTCTAACAGAACTGATTAGTGGCTGCTCATGGCTAGAAGGAAAGTAATATATACATATTGCATGCTGATAATTAAACTTTGTAAAGAGAAATCAGAACTGATATGAAATCAACTTTGGCAAAGAGTTGATAAAAACAAAGTTTCAGCAAGACATAAGAGCTTGTTTTAAGTAAATTATTCTTTGAAAACAAGTTTACTGGTTCCACTGGCACCCCAAAGAACTGGTGATAAAATTTTTTTTAAAAAAGGTCGAAATGGATCATAAAACGGATCAGTGCATCTCTATTTAAAATAAACTGTCATTTTTTTAGATTGGCTAATCTACTGGAGCAACGTTCCCTTCAGCTTGTTACGATAAAAATGATTCTTAGACACTCATGTCAGCTTGTAGGACACATGTTCTTTGGCAGAGATCACATAAAAGATGGATAAAGGCGCAAATGTGATTGAGAATTAGCTTTTTTTTTTTTTTCTTTTTTTGAAGAGCCTAATGGCACCGACAAGGCAAGCACCCGGGATAAACCTACTGCTGAGAATTCCAATAAAGCAGAGAACATATATTTAAAAAAAAAAAAAAAGGCTATTTCTATATTAGCTTACTCTAAAGTCCTGTAAACAGCGATGTGTACCCACCCTGCATGTTCCCTCAGCTTCCGCTGCGATACACACACACGACACTATCAACTGGGGCAGATGTGAAAAACATGCAGAGGCATTTTAGAAAAGTGGGAATTTTGAGAAACATTATAGTGGAGAGAGAAAAAAAAAAAAAAAAAAAAAAAAAAAAAAACTTAAGAGCAGACGAATCCTATCGAAACGACGGAAACTTATGATTTAGTGACGAGAAACTCCATCGCTGCTTCCACGTGATTTTCAAAACATACACAATAATACTATATAAAGTGTGATATGACAAAACAAAAATGCAGTAAATAAGCAATAGTACCTGCCTTTGTTCATATACAAATCTAATGAAATGATAACAAGTAGCTAGAATACTTGTCCTATCCAAAAAAAAAAAAAAAAAAATATGTAGCTTTGGTAAACAAGTTAGGCGGAGAACTGTTGTCTGAACGGTAGGATGTGAGCGATCAGTGTGGAACGCGTTGGGCCGCCCGGCGGTGAGTACGTCTCTCTGTTCTGAGGCTACCAAGGCAAAAAAAAAAAAAAAAAAAAGAAGCTAGATGAAAACGTTCAGATTTTTTGTTTCTGTCCTCTCCCCCACCGGTCCCCAGCTGACGAGGAACGAAGACGGCCAGCTGCCGTCCTGAGCACCAACTGAAGCGTTTCCGTGGTAATGTAGCAGCATTGTAATGGTCTGCAGAGGACACACGCTCCTCCTTTAGAGCAGAAGTGGAAGACAACTTTCATTCTTTTTTTTTTTCTTCCAGAAGTTCCCTCACCCCTCTTCATCAACATTTTTTTAATATATACCTCTCCTTGTTGATCTGTAAAGAACAGAACATAGGGAAAATATTTTGTTCTTTTCTCCATTCCAGCATTATCTGACCCAATTTTTTTTTTTCTTTGTTTTTAATCCAGGCAGGCATTTGTTTATCCGTGAATTCCCATCTTCCGTCAGTCGTTCTATGCTGTGTTTTTCTACCCTTCTGAGACATCACTCGTCCATCTTTCTACTTGCCAACGTTCCGATTTCTCGCGTCTCCTCGTTTCGAAAGTCACCTGTTCCGTTTCCCGTTCCCAGAATTTCAGTCGACCTTCTCCACCTTCCCGACAATCTTCTCCTCAAAGATGGGCAGAATGGCGTCGTCGTCGCGGACCTCCTCGAACACAACTCCACAGTCAAACTCGTCACTCACCTTCTTGAAGTAGAACCTGAAGATCAGAGGAGAATCCGTTCTCAACATATGGTAACAAAATGCCAGCCTATTGTAAGGCTGAAACTTTTTCAATTGCAAACGTCGTTAAATTTTATTGGAAAAACCAACACAAGGTACCACAAAACTTTGACCAGTTTATCATATTTTTCCTTTTTTTTTTTTAATGCAAGCCAAAAAGTTCAGTTTTGGTCTGTAGTGCCTCATTTCCTCTGATCAGTCCATCACTCGAAATTACTGTAGGCATCTCCACTGTGCACTTCGCTGGCTACAATAGGAAAATATAACGAGGTAGCACAGATCGAATTATTCTCCAGAGCGATTTAGTACAGAAAATACGCTATATCCCTCACCTGTATTATGTGTTTTTTTTAGTCTTTACAATCCTATATGTTCATCTGCTAACATTATATTCCACATAGAAACAAGTCAATTTTTGAGAGAAATGTGCAAAACTAGGTTTTATTTAGGAATACTAGCATAAAAAGTGCTGAATAAAAACACACCCCACACATTTCAGATATTTGAAGTGCAATTTGAAAACTACAATTTCCAGGGTTTCCCCCAGGGTATTATAAGCCTGGCGGGCCACCAGGCTAAGCATTGTTAGCATGGTGAAAAAAAAAAAAATGTCTTTAATAAATTAAAGTAATAAAGTTTCAGAAGTATTAATACTTCTAAAATGGAGTGTGTATGCTGTGTGTTCTCACCTGTAGTGGCCCTTTTTGGTAAGCAGCTCTTTAAACTGGCCCAGAGTCACCACGCGGCCCTTCACCGATGTCCGATATGGGATGGGCTCTCCACAGAAGTAGTACGCCACAGTCATGTTCTCACAAACCTGCCGCTTCCCAGACTTGTGTCTAACAGAAAGAATGGGGGACAATCCCTGTCAAACGCTTGAAATGACAGAAAACCTGAAGTTAAAGCAAAAAGACGAGCCGTACTTCTGCTTCGACTGCAGTAGAGCAGCCTTCCTCCGCTCCTCCTCCAGCCTCCGCCTCGCCTCCTCCAGCTGCGTGAGCGGGTTCGGGGCGGGGTTGGGCGGCATGGCCGGATCCTGGATGAACGGGTGCGAAGGCTGGACCTGAGTGGACGACGCGCTGGGGATCGCCGTGGACACCGAGGAGGAGTTGTTGCGCAGCTGGGCGGAGACCCATGGGTGCACAGCTCCAGGTCGTTCCACGGAGGTCGGGCGTGGCGACTCGGTGCTGGCTCCCGTTCTCCTGGAGCTGCTGGTGCTGCCGCTGAGCATGAGGGAGAGGATGGAGAAAAGGGTTCAGAGCTTGCAGGGAGGTGAAGAGAGCTGAGCGAGATGGTAACTGGTGTGTATGGGTTGTCTCTCAAGAACATCAAGGATTTTCAAGGTTTTTAATCTTTTCCAGCACCACAAATGGGATAAAAATAAGAAAAATTAACTAAAAAAAAAAAAAAAAAAAAAAAAAAAAAAGAAAAACCATCTTAATTCATTACCTTATGACATCATTTAGTATTGTTATTAATAATGTCTTGTAATTGTATCTACAGCAGGGACAACTTAATGTAAAAAGTAAAGTGACAAAACGAAAGTTACGTATGTAACTACGGTTCTATGAATCCCGGATGACCGCCAGAGGGCGGTGCTGAAAGCACTGAATGTTCCCTTCGCGCATGCGCCGTTCGAGTAATAATACCAAAAGAGTCACACCTGTGACATATCGGATGATCAATCAGAGGCTATATAGCATGACGTCATCCGATGCTCTGTTCCTACAGAATCTTCTCGCGAAATGCAAGGATTCTGAGTGACAGAGAAGCTCTGGCGGTCATCCGGGATTCATAGAACCGTAGTTACATACGTAACTTTCGTTCTATTTCATCCCTACTGACCGCCAGAGGGCGGTGCTGAAAGCACTGAATGACGAATACCAGCGATGTCACCAGGAATCCGAGCACAAACCTCACTGAGAAGGCCCAGAAGACCCCTGTAAAAGAACCTGGTCCAGAGGATGAGAGGATGCCACATTCACATTGTAAAACCTAGTGAATGTGCTTGGAGAAGCCCATGATGCAGCAGCACATATAGCTTCCAGTGGAACTCCTCTCAAGGCGGCCCAGGAAGTGGAAACGCTCCTGGTAGAGTGCGCCGTCACGCCGACTGGCCGGGGATGGTGTTCCGCAGCGTAGGCGTGGCAGATGACATCCACAATCCAATGGGAGAGACGCTGTTTAGACAGAGGACAACCTAATCGAGGGCCTCCATAGCACAAGAACAGCTGGTCTGAACGCCGTAAAGCAGCAGTGGCTGCAAGATAGGCCTCCAGTGCCCTCACTGGGCACAGCAACTCAGAACCATCACCAGCGTCCCCCGAGATGGGCCGAAAACGCGCCAATTTCAATGGCTGGTTACAATAAGAAGGAGAAAACACCTTCGGGGCAAACGCCGGGTTCGGCCACACCAGAGCCATCCGAACTCCATCTCAGGCATGACGGGCTGACAGAAAGAGCATGTAGCTCACTGACCCTCTTAGCTGAGACAATAGCCAACAAAAAAGCAGTTTTACATGACAACCATTTGAGGTCCGCCTGAACCAGAGGCTCAAATGGAGGGCGGCACAGAGCAGTGAGGACCAAGGACAGGTCCCAAACTGGTGCTCGCGGGGCCAGTGGAGGGCGCAGTCTACGAGCACCACGCAAGAAAAGAGAAACGAGATTATGGCTCCCCACTGTACAGCCATCAACCTCAGCATGACAAGACGATATAGCTGCCACATAGACCTTAAGTGTCGAAGGGGAGCGGCCCTTATCAAGAAGGGACTGAAGAAACTCCAAAACAGTGGGAACCGCACAGGTGACCGGATCATCATTACGGGCAAAACACCACCGGGAAAACAGACGCCATCTGTTGTCATATTGCTGACGAGTGGAGAATGCCCTGGCACTCAAAATAGTGTGCCTCACAGGAGCCGAATACCCAGTCAGCTGCTGGTCAAGCCTCCCAGTGGCCACACCCACAGCCGGAGGCGGTGAGGATTGGGATGCCATATCTGACCCCCCAACTGAGACAGTAAATCCCTCCTGTGCGGGAGACACCACGGGACACCGCGACACAGGCTCCGGAGAAGCGGGAACCACGGCCGTGCCGGCCAATACGGAGCCACCAGCAACATCCTGTGGCCCTCCTCGAGCACCCTCCGAAGAGTCGGCCAAATCAGGGAAAGGGGGGGGAAGGCATATAGGAGGACCCTCGGCCAAGGATGGGCCAAGGCGTCCTGGCCCAGCGCACCGGCGGCCCCTGTAAGGGAAAACCACAGAGGACAATGAGTCGAGGCCTCCGTGGCGAACAGATCGACCTCCGCCTGACCGAAAAGGCCCCAGACCAGGCGGACCACGTCGCTGTGGAGGGACCACTCTCCCGGAGCCGGCGCCTGTCGGGAAAGGGAGTCTGCCACCTGATTGCGCAACCCCGGCAAGTACACCGCCTGCAGGGTGGACAGGCGAACCGATGCCCATTCCAGGAGATTCTGGGACTCCGTCAGAAGCTGCGCTGACCTGGTGCCACCTTGGTGGTTGATGTGGTAGACAACGGAGGTGTTGTCCGACCGAACCAGGACATGTTTCCCCTCCAGGTGGGGCAAAAAGTGCCTGAGAGCCAAATGTACAGCACGCAGCTCCAACACATTTATATGCTTGGAGCGATCCCGCGGACACCAGAGGCCCCGAACTGCCCGGTGTTGCCACACAGCGCCCCATCCCATGGAGCTGGCATCCGTCGTGACCACCTCTCTGCGACACACAACCACCCCCATGGACACACCCCTGGACAAATAGGTCCTGTCTCGCCATGGACTCAGGGCCCGAAGACACAGCCATGTCACCACGAGTCTGCGGTGCCTGTGAAGCCTGGCATCCAGGTTCCAGCTGTTGACCCACCTCTGCAAAGGGCGCAGCGACAGCAGACCCAAGGGCACAACCCGAGTAACCGATGTCAGTTTGCCCAGCAGCTGCAAGAAGGCAACGTAAGGAAGGGCCCTGCCCAGCCTGAATCGACTCACCAGTCGGAGAATGTCGTCCACCCTCCGGACAGACGGGTAGGCCATCATGGAGGGAGAATCCAAACGCACTCCAAGAAAAGTGGTTGTCTGCGATGGAATCAGACAGCTCTTCTCCAAGTTCACTCGGAGGCCCAACCGGGTCACATGAGCGAGCAGGCGACTCGTACCGTGAGAAGCCTGCTCCCAAGACGGGGCGCAGAGAAGCCAATCGTCGAGGTACGGCAGAACCGTCATGCCACAGGCCTGCAGAGGAGAGAGGGCTGCCTTCACGCACCGAGTGAACACCCTCGGGGAAAGGGAGAGGCCGAACGGGAGCACACGGAACTGCCAGTGGCGACCCCGATAGGCAAACCTGAGAAAACGGCGATGATCTGCCGCAATAGGCACATGAAAGTAAGCGTCCGTAAGGTCGATGGAGGTAAACCAGTCCCCCTTCGTCACGGCCCGAAGAACCTCTGCCGTCGCGAGCATGTGGAACGGCAGGACCTTTAAACACTGATTCAGACCCCTGAGGTCCAAAATGGGACGGAATCCACCAGTCTTTTTTGGCACGAGGAAATAGGTCGAATAGTAGCCTCTGGGTTGCCGCAGAGGATCCACCGCCTCGATCGCACCCTTGGCCAGGAGGGCGGAAAGCTCCTGGTCCAAGGCCCGAGCCTTCACCGGGTCGGTGATGATGGTCTCCCTGACCCGGCGTGAGATGCGAGGCCGCCGTCGGAACTGTAGCCGGTAACCATGGGTCAGAGTGGCAACCACCCACGGATCCACAGCAACAGCAGCCCAGTAACTGAGCTGCTGATGAGAAAAACGTCCGACGGCCGGCCCAGTGGAGTCACTTTCTCTCCTCAAGCCCCCTAGGGACTCTGGGAGTGGGGCGGCCAAAGTCTGCGGCCCGGGAGCGCCTGGCTGGTTGACGGACCGGCACACGAAAATCCCTCCTGGATCTCTGCTGCGCCGCATGAGGCCAAAATCCCCCAGGCCGATCACAACCCTGAGGCGGCGGCCGAACGCTGGGGCCAGCCGATGGGCGCCTCGGACCATGAGGAGGAGGGGGCATCCCCCTGCTGAGGCCCGAAAGCTGCTGCCTAGTCTGCCGCGCTTGAACAGAACGTTGCAGTGCGTCCAAGGCAGCAGAACCGAACAACTCCCCTGGCACCACAGGAACATCACGGAGGGTCCTACGGCATGCTTCAGTCAGCGTGGACTGAGCCAGCCAGACCTGTCGACGAGCCTGGACTAGAAAAGACATCACACGCCCAAGCTCCCTGGTCATCAACGCAAAGGCCTGAAGCGCCGCATCGTTAAAGCCAACAGCTGCATCAGCCCCACTGGCATCCTGAAGGGACCCAGAAAGGGCAAACATGAGGTGCGCTAAGGAATTGCCAAGGCGGCCGGCACGTGCCCCGGCATTATATGCCTTACAGAGGAAGCCATCTGTAATACGACATTGAGCCCGCGGGCACCGAACATCAGAACGCAGGGCCTCATCAGGGGACACAATGAGCGAGGCAACAGCAGGTTCAACCGCAGGCATGCGATCCAAGCCTGCCGTCACCGACTCCTGCATAGCTGCCAACACCCGACCATCGGTGGAGAGACGTGAAAAGAAAAGGGGGTAGGGGCTCGTCCGCGCCTGAAAAAAGCACTGCCAGGAGCGGACTCCGTCACTTGCGGGACATCCAGCTGCAACTGCCGCAAGGCCATACGCATGACGTCCTGCATGGAACCGCCACCAGAGCCACTAGCCGCACCCTGAGACGAAGAGCGTGAGCTGGTCTCCGAAGCGCGGGATGACTGTGCCTCCTCCTCCTCATGCCGAAAGTGAGAGGCAGAGGCAGCCAAAGACAGGACATCCTCCTCCACGGCTAACTCTGGCATAGGCGGGGAAGAGAACCAAGCCATGGAAGCATCCACCCTCTGAGGCACCTGAAGAAGGGACTTCATCTCTGCCAATTCTGCAGACAAACGCTCAACCATCGTGGAAAGACCCTGGTCAGACTTAGCTCGCCTCTTCTTAGGAGGAGCCACGGAGGCTGCAGCCTCGGTCCTGCGCTTAGAGCGCCTAGCCGTGTCAACCTGCCCAGAAGGCGGAAGGTCACCGTCACGCTCTGGGCGTAACTGGGCCAGACGAGCAACCTTCACAGCATGGGGCATGTAGCTGCAGTTCATGCAGGGATCGCCTGACAGGGCCTCAGCCAGGTGATCATGCCCGAGGCAGGCAGGGCACAGGTCGTGCCCATCATCTGCCTGAAGCACAGCCCCGCAATCCGCACAACAGTGGGAGCTATCCATAGCCAAAACCGAAGCCAGTCCCACCACAGGCAGACAGAACCGACCACGATTGGGAGAGGGGGCGGAGAACGCAACCGTCACCAAAGAGCAACAAAGGGACTGACACCGTCAGCTATGCCCAGAACAAAGGGCAAGGAAAAATCAAATCGGGAGAGGGGGCGAAAACGCAGCCGTCACCAATCAACACGGAGGGGCAACACGTAGCCCAAATCCAAAACAGGAGGATTGCTAAAATCGGGAGAGGGGGCGAGAACGCAGCCGTCACCAATCAAAGCAGCAAACGAAGTCAGGTGAATCCAACACAAAACTACGGAACACAAGATCGGCTGAAACTGGGAGAGGGGGCGAGACGCTTCC
The DNA here is from genome assembly GCA_010277015.1 of Poeciliopsis turrubarensis. Taxonomy (NCBI): domain Eukaryota; kingdom Metazoa; phylum Chordata; class Actinopteri; order Cyprinodontiformes; family Poeciliidae; genus Poeciliopsis; species Poeciliopsis turrubarensis. The sequence goes on from VMRN01000063.1 coordinate 2,522,676, forward strand.
GTCACCAGTCACAGAGAGAAGAAAGAAAGAAAAAGGCAGTGAACCAACAATAGGCAGATGCGGTCCAGCGACGTCCAGCACAGGACGAGGGGAAAAAAAAAAAAAAACAGATCAAGAATGGGCGAGGGGGCGTGAACGCCGCCGCGGACCAAAATCCAAAAACCCGGGAGAGGGGGCAAAAAGGGCACCCGTCACCAATCAAAGTAAAAACAAACCGGCCGTAAGGTTCGGCTAAAATTGGGAGAGGGGGCGAGGCGCAACCGTCACCAATCAAAGCCAAACGGCAAACTGAGAAAGGCTAACACCGTTAGCGTAGCTCCACACAGTACCGTGAATTGAAGATCCGTCGCAGCCCTAGGAGGGCGACACACCGCTACTCCGGCCAACAGGCAATCGGGCTTCCAACGACGGCGAAAAGATCCAAAAGATCCAAAAGGCCGATGCCACGCAAAGCGAACAGCACGCGAGAAGAAAAGAGGAACAGAGCATCGGATGACGTCATGCTATATAGCCTCTGATTGATCATCCGATATGTCACAGGTGTGACTCTTTTGGTATTATTACTCGAACGGCGCATGCGCGAAGGGAACATTCAGTGCTTTCAGCACCGCCCTCTGGCGGTCAGTAGGGATGAAATAGAACACTAGTTTAACAGAAAATCCTCCAATTTCAATAATGTTTAACATCTATAATCTAAGACTAACCCCAATTACAAAATTAGTAAGTCACTGAGCATTTAGAAATAATAAATATTCATTACATTGAAACGATCCAAACAAATGGTTTTGTAGTAAATTACCTTCCTCTCCAAATTAAATGTTTAGACAAAATTTACAAAGAAAGACCCAAAAATATCTCTAAAACGTTTAGTAAATATAGAAAGAATTTTGGACATTCTAACTGACCTAAAAAATTAGAAGTCTGGTCCGATTCACCCCTCACTTCAGACAGTGAGGAAAAAGGTCTTTATCAAGTGTGTAAAAAATATCTGGTTTCAAGGCTTTTAATCAAACAATATATTGCACTTTATTACAAAACTGTGCAGTTTCAATATCAAGCACTTTCAAGGACCTTAGACAGAAAAAAAGCACTTTCCAAAACTCTAAATTCAATTTCAAACATCTGTATGAACCTTCTAATAACTCAAGCACCACAGAAGAATGAATGCAAGATGTTACCACATAGCAATAGAACATTAAAACTGACATGAAATACCATCTATACTAAATGGAAGGTTGTCCTCACCCATGAGAACTCTTCCTTTGCCTGTCTCCATCCATCATCCATTGCAGAATCTTCTGGTTCCTCTCCAGATCCTCCACCTGAGTACCCGGATAGCCCTGGGTTTCCAGGCCACGCCCATTCTCGTCACCTTTGCTCGATGTCTCCGTCTTCTTAAAGCCCCGCCGTGACATTGTGCTGCCTTTGCTACTGCAAAAACATAATAAGCCACATGTTGTTCAAACTTTGAAGCTATTAGTGTATTTAAGTGTGCTGTATTGGTGCAGTTACGAGGTCAACTGAATAAAAAAAATAAGACATTTTACTAGCGAGCAGATGCGCATGCATACCCGTAGCCCATGCCCTCGAGGGTGCTGGCTCCAGCTCCGTCTGCATAGTTTCTCCGGCCCGCGTACTGGTTGGCTTGGTCTCCGTTCCACAGCAGGTTGGGCATAGGCCGACCTCCCGTCTCCTCTTGTCCATCTCTTCCTCTGTGGTGGTAAACCTGCTTATGGTGGTAAATGCCTGGAAATAAATCAGGAAAAGGTTCAATGATGTGCTTTTATCCACAACACAAGGTTCTTCCTCAAATGGATTTGATAACTAGGAAAAAAGAAACTAAATTAAATAATTTAAAACCAAAAAAATTCTGAAGAAATTTAATAGGGGACAGCCAAGGTGCATGTCAGTCAGAACACAGCGTTCTGAACTAAAATATAGTCAACAGCGGGTGCTGTATCAGTGACATGTTGGCTAACATGAACTTACTCTATTCTCCATGCAAACAGTGTATATACTAAAATGCTAAGGTTAGTTTAAATGTTGTCAGTAGCATTTGGGTGTGGATTTACATTGACTGACACCATTCAGTATGCTAAATGTAGCTAACTGTTAAATGTAGCTTATACATGAAAAATTAGTCAAGATGCTTATTTTAGCTGTAAGGCTATTGTTAGCCTGAGGGCTATTGTCAGCATACAGGGGAACAAGCATGTAAACAGTACTTGGCAGTATGTGGTTATCATTAGCATGTTGACTAACTGTAACTTACTCCACTCAGTATGGAAATATTGGTGTGTGCGCTAAAATTAGCCAAAATGCTAAGGTTAGCTTAAATGCTGTCAGTAGCAAGTGGGGTATCACTAGCATATTGCAATGCATTGGGGTATTCAGTGAATTGGATATAAATGTTCATTTTAAGCTATAAATGCCTGAAATAAATACATAATCAAAGCAGACACAGGAGCAAGACTTCCTACAGAACAAAATGGATAAAGTGTTGGAACCCTGAGTGGTTTACCTTTGGCCCCCACGGTTGGTAGACTCTGTCCCCCTCCTCTGTGTGAGGGGTAGTGAGGCGGCCCAATCCCTCCGTCTGGGGAGCGTGACGATTTGGGCGGAGTGTGCCGTCCTCCGGCGCCTAAGCTGCTGTTGGTTGCCCCTGGCGACTGGCAGCCCGGCGTCTTCATCACCCGCTGCACATGTTCGTCCAAAATGGATTCGGGGTCGTCTTCGTGAGGGTCCTCCATGGCCACCAGGCCGCCATACGTGGTGGCTGTTCCCGTGTTCGCAGTGGTCTCTGAATAACGGGCCCCGTACAGAGGTGGAAACGACGAGGGGATGGGAAGTGGTATGCTGTGAGAAGACATGGAGGTCATCATGGAGACGTCGGCATCGTCGCCCTCTTCTTCCTGTTGGGAACGGAGAACAGAACAAGATCTGGTCATGTGTATATGAATGAATAGAAATGCACAACTTGACAAATCCTGTCGTCTCCATGAGTGCCCTCCGTGCTGCAGGTGGGCGGATCGATCCAACATATCGATACCGCATCGGTATCAGTACTGCATTAATAGTAGCGTTTCAAGATTGAAACTTAAAGTTTCAGATTCACTGTCGAAATTTTTTAAAATATTTTTATTGTAGTTTCTCAACTATACCTCAAAACAAAGTTTGGTTCGCTTCACTCTCAAATGATATTTTTTACACTTTATTTACTCAAGCAAAATGCAGACAAATTATGTTAATTTGTTATTAAAGTAACAAATGAACTTCATCCAAATTCTATCCTGGATTTGAACAAAATCATGCAAAAGAAAAACCAGATGAAAGGTCAAAAGTTTGATGATTTGTCAAGCTTGGATGGTAAAAAATTTCAGTATTGCACCGATCTCAAATTAATATCAATTTCAGTCCAGATAATGGGGGGGAAAAAAAAACATCTAGATTTTCAACATCTAGAAATTGTGACAATGTGCCTGATGCATAACAGCAAAATTATTTAGTCTAATTCTATGTTTTGTGCTGTGAGCGAAGTCATGCTTTGTCACTTATTTGAGATTATATTTAGAATTTCTTATTACACTTCCTGAACAATTTGAAAGGATTGTTGCAGTTTATTTTTTTTACATACATGTTTAACCAACATAGTCAACCTACAGCATTTGTTTTTATCCATTTTTCAACATAGGTTGTCCAATTCCTAATTGCAGACTGAACAAATGAAAGCTCTTTTTACATGTTGTTCAAACTTGTGAAGCTATTGGTGTATTTAAGTGTGCTGTATTGGTGCAGAGTTATCAGAAATATAATACTGTACATTTATATCTGTGTTTAAAAAAAATTCTGATATTTATCAGCTGATACATCTTATATATCAATATTGAAAGTGAAAAGAATGGATGGGTGCATCCCCAGTTGGCATCAGCAATTCCATTTACTTTTTCATCAGACCGATAGCAAAATATGAAATATCAAAGACTTCTGCTTTGTGCCAGTGACTTTGTACTTGTACTTTTTTTTTGGTTGATGTCAGATCAACCAAAATATAGCTTTTACAAATTTGAAGGCAACAAGCTGAAATCCATGACGCCTGCTTGCTAAAAGTCCAGATTTTTTTAAATGTCTTTGTCAGCACGCTCCTCGTTTCCTTTGTTGAATTCTGCTGGTGTCAGGCGTCTTGTATTCACCACCTGACACCAGCACTTTACATTTTTTGTCACCATCATGCTCCCTCTCACATCACCTGCTAAACCGTCTGCTTGCTGCATCATTTTCTAAGCGAAACTGGGCCATCAGTAAATCTAGATGCAGATGTGAAATGGTTGCTATGAAAATTCAGACCCAAATTTCATGTCCACTAAGAACATGATATTGTCCTTCTTGACAGGTGGAGATATTGAAAGTTGAACAATTTCTTGATATATGTAATACATTAGATGAATTACCCAACACTAACACACATGATGTAACCTAGAGGAGAAACTCCAAGGTAAAACTTGTTTCTGGTCATTCTTGAACCTTCCCTAATGCATGCTTTCTCTGACGTAGACCTCCTCAGCCTTTACAATCTGAACACTCACCAGTCGTACTCTCTTCAGCCTTTCTTCAAGCCTTTCCTGGGCATCTCGTTCTTTGAGAACAGCCTCCAGCCTGTTGATGAGCTCTGCTGCAAACATCTCCGGCTTTACGTGGATGTCCTTTGGTATGCGATACGTGCGCTTTGAGGAAAACATACAAACAGATCACATTTTAAAAATTACATTCTGCTACCCGAGTAAGAATATTAACATGGGAAGAAAAAAAAAAGGCATATGAGATGGGTTTTTTTCCCCAGATCATCGAGATCTAGAAGGTTTATGAAAATTCCACCTGGTAAATTTAAGAGTGGTTTTGGGGTATACATAATAATGTATACTCACTTTGAGTCTTGGACAAATAACAATGGACTTTTATTTGTGTCCAAAAAGACACAAAAAAACTGACAAAAAACAAATAAAATCACATATGGAGTACCTCAAGGTCCCATCTTGGAGTCCTTCCTATTTCGTATCTACATGCTGCCATTTGCTCAGGGTTATTGCAATAATAAAATTAGTTACAGACGACACATGGCTCTACATTACATCAGAGAAAAGACTTTAGAAAACATTTGTTTGTAATTAATTGCATGGTTTAGAACCAAAATGCATTAAAAGACCAGCTGTTGTGTCAACCTTCCAGATCACTCAGGTGTTCTGATTCAAGCAGAATCAGATGGAGAATTTGAAGTTTTTGTGTTCTTTTAACAACAAGATTCAAGAAAATTCTGAAACAAAACTTGAATTCAAAACTTTTGGTATTAGAAGGATTGTTAATTAGAAAATCTGTCTTTTTTATAAACAAGGGAAATGTGTTACTGCCTTCCATTGCCAGTGTTCAGGAACGTGGGGGAGGGGCAGCACTGCATTACTTCCAGTCGATACAGCCAGACAAAATCACATTTAAGTGACAATAAATAATAGGAATGATAGAAAAAACATTTTTTACCAGCTTTGAAATAATAACTGTATGCACCTAGATGCATATATTTGACCTGCATCTTCTCAGGATAAATAAAATCCAAAGAATTTACTCCTGAGGAGGATTTGGGCATCTAATTTGCCACATATACTTATATTTCTAGCTAACACAAAAACAAAGACACTCACAGGTATATGAGGTAGGGGCACACGGCCATTGGCTTTGGCACTTTCATGCATCTCTTTCCGATGCTGCTTCCGATATCTGTATGGAGGAATACCATCTCTGGGAACATAAACCAAAAACAGGAAAATATTAAGAACTCCAGAGCAAATGGGTCTTAATGCCTTTAGATGGATAAAAGGTGTGAATGAAGTGAAGATTAAATGCTTACACACTGCTGTCGGTCAAGGACATTGTATCTGCGTCGCTTGACATGCTCTGCTGCTCACTGTCATTGGCGCTGGTTACTGGGGCCCGGGCGTAGCCCATGTTTGCGTAGTAAGGGTTTACCGGCTCTTTCCAAGGTCTGAGAACAAAAATCAGGATATTGACATTAATGCTGCACTTTTATATAGATTAGAGATTCAGAATCGTTAAATGTGAAAAACAATATGCTAGACATATGAGCAGAACCACATGGAGTGATTGACAGCAATAAGACCCGCCTCCTGGCTCTGATTGGTTGTTTTTCTAGTTTACACTGAGATAAGGCAGATGAGCTCAATTTCTTCCCCCTTTTTCCCCCCCCCCCCCCCCCCCCCACACATTTGTCTCATACCATGTTTCAACAAATGTGAAACAAATGTTGCATACCGCAACTTTAAAATACACATATTACTCTGACATTTTTTTCATTTGTTCACACTTTAAGGGTTCAGTTTGACTTATTAAATGAATTATATGAAGTTACATAACAGAAACCAGGGGTGTAACAAGGATTTTCTTTAAGCTAAAGCAAAACAACTGAAACCTTTCTATACGGCCCTCAGCTTTGCCTGAATAACAAAACAGATTATGGCATCAAACTTTAAGCTACTGCCATTATACTCCTGCTAATTAGGTCATGGCAGCACACACCTGTACTCCCTGGTGTCCTGCCTCCTCCTGTTGGGTGAGGCCCTCTGCGGTGCCGTCTGCATCAGCAGGCTTTGAGTCAGCCTACTCACTGGTGTGTCGCCGCAATCGTCTTCATCTTTCTCTTCCTCTTCCTCTCGAGCTCCACCTCTAAAACATAAAGGAAACGCATTCAAACAGGCAAACTTTCCCCGAATCGTAAAGTGTGTGTGTAAATTTCAGTTTCAACTACAGTTTCTTGAAACATTCTATCCACAAAGTTCAATATTGGGATTTTTTAAGGTTATTTGTGTTGCATGGAAACATAACGCTTCCGCTAACTGCTACGCTATTGATGCATGTGTGCTGTGCTACGCACTATTTTTAGCTAAAAATGGAAACTCATCCATAGTTGCCAACAGGCTTTGTTTATGTCCAGTTTCAAAGTGTCGCCAAAATGTTTACATAAATGTGTGATAATCTGTCAAGTTACAGATGCAGAGGGAGATTTATTTTGGCTAACGTTACATGCGCTAACTTGTCATAGTGGGTACATTGCAAGGCATTAAGTAACAGTCAGTAAGTTGTGTGGAAAACAAACTGCAGTGTGTGTAAGTGTGTCATTTGACACACTTACAACAGGTGTGTCAAATGAAGAAAAAAGCACAGCAACAGATTTAAGGCATGAGTTAAAATGTATTTATCTGTTATACATGTTTCTGTCTCTACTTAAGAGATACTTGTAGTACATTTTTTGAGTTTTAAAGTATTCATAGTAGTTAGCAAGATATAATCCCTCTGAACCACTGCAGAGTTGAAACAGAACAGTCCAAACCTCCATTTCAGTTTGTTTTTAGGGCTGGACAATAAATAAAAAAAGAAATAATAAAATATTGCAAAAGACATGTGATCAATAACAGGCAATACATCTGAAACAATGTTCAATTATTTCACTGAACTCCGATCCAGAACCTAACAGTATTCTGGGAGAGGTAGGCAGAAAAAAAAAGCATGAGCTAAGCTGGGTTGGTGGCATCAACTAACTCCCTCTCTCTTTGGTTACCTAGCAACAACCTGTTGAGCACCTTGTCCACCAATAGTTTCAGATTTTGCCTGAACTGCTTGAAAATAAAAAACAATGTCTTGGAGAGAAAAGAAATGTCACATCACCAGTTTGGCAGTATTTCAGATATTTAAAACAAAAATTAATCAATAATTATGGATAGCGACTGATTTGAAATGTTTGTATCAAACACTTGCTTTATTTAGCAAAGCTAAATAAATTAGACAGGAGCTAGTTTGGGAGCGGTATTGTTGGCTCATCAGTAACTGTCTCTGGATGGACAATGTTCTACTAATTACAAAAGCTTGATTATAAAAAAAAAAAAAATGTATACTTTGTATTGTTCTTAATATTTTCCATTGTGAGAACTTTGTAATAATTTTACCCCGATTACAAACTTAAAAAAAAAAGTTTCCATCTGCATCGATGACCATTACTAGACAGGTCAAATTTCTAAAGTAATATCTTGGCACGGTGGGCGAGATGCATAAAAGTCAACGACACACTTCTCAGCAACGGCAGAAGATTTTACAAATCGTACATTTTTTTGGAATATGCACTTTCAAAGAACCTGACGACAAAAGCCAAACGCTGAAGATCAATGCTGATGAAAAGTTTTGTCTCACCTCCACTCCACATCCTCAGCTAGAGTCGGCAGATAGCCGGGCGGCGGCTTGGCCGGGCCCGATGAGGGACTCTGATCGCTGGGATTGGGCTTGGGGCTCTCTCCTCCTGTTCGGGTGAACTCCAGGTAAAGGTCAGATTTAAGGAACAGAGGGTAGGTGTTCTCCTCCATCATGGCCTGGATCTCTGTCTGAGCCTGGAACAGAAGGTTGGTTTTTTTTTTATTTTTTATCCAAGTTCATGACCGATATTGTACTGTTTAAAATCGGTCCAGTCTTTCAAAGTTGCTGATATGAATCACGATTGAGCTTTCTAAACACAAACAAAACTTGAATTTGTTCACAATTGTGTCTGAGATCAGGGAAAACAAGACAATGTTTCAGGATGTAATAAAAAGAGTTGTAATACAAATCAAAAGTCATGACTCATCTCACATTTTGGTATATTTTACTTTAGAAATGAGTTTTCTCAAAGTGACTTGAAGGGTTTTGATTATTAATCATCTTGTCTTTCTTGCATATTGGCTTATTTTTATTCATTTTCAGGTCAGTACCCAATTACTGAGATCCTTGAGAAAGGATAAGTCAGTGTATTCACATAGAACAGAAAATTTAATTAAATTGTTACGCAGTCTGTTTCGAGCAGAGTGCCACGACAACTTTCTTCTAATTGTTTTACAAATTACTTGGTAGTCTCCCAATTGAGCTAAAATAAAAAAAAAAACAAAAAAAAAAAAAAACAAACCTTGTCATATAATAAATAGCAACAGAACGATTCATCTCTCTGTACTTTTGTTTGGTCTTTGCTTGTTTTTAGTAATCATTTTACACAGTTAATTTGCATTAGTCGTGATTACTTGATTATTGTCCACTAATCTAGTAATCGATTAATTGATAACTGGGGCACACAGACTTAAAAAATGTATAATGTTTGTATTTCATAAAAAGGAATTCAATTATTTGTTTACTTGCATTTTGTATGAATTTTTAATATAAAATAAGCTTTAGTAATAAAAACAATATCTGCAGGATGTGGCAATTGCTTTTATTACTTGATTAGTGAAAACGGGAAAACAAGCAGTGACTGAAGTCGCATAGTTTTAGAAGCAAGGCTGGATGACATTTTAGTCAATAACAATAATCATAATATTGTACAATGTTTAATCAATACTGTTTGTTCAGTGGTTCGTTGTTTTCACAAACATGATTTCCAAAAGCTCCATTCAAACTAATCCCTTGGCTGTAATGGTGTGTACGAAATTGTCATGACAAGAATAGAACGTTTGACAAGTGAGCCATAACGAAAGCTTCAGAGCCCTGCTCTGCTTTCATCTGAAAGCAATCTCCCTATAAAAGGTTGCATCATTGGTGACAAGCAAGATGTCATTTTACAGACATCTGTAGTAAAAGAAAGAAAGCTGATGTACATTTGATTTTTGCTCATTTTAGTGTCTTAAAGGGTCGATGCTGTATATTTTCCAGCCACATAGTGTCATTTTATCACACAGTCAAGTAACTATGTTATCTTCAGTTGTTATCTTCAGAAAATGCTGTCATATTTGACAGCATTTTCTAAAAATGAACATATTATAATCAGCACATATAAAATCAAATGAGGAAGCTCTAAGAATTTCTTTATTCAAAATCATACAGTTAAAGTGTTCAGCATGTTGTAGATAAAAATTATGGTCAGAATGAAGTTGAGGCAAAGACAAATTCACCAATCATACATGGGTCCAGATTCTCATTTGTTCAGAATGAAATGTAGCACAGAAATCTGACCGGCTTCATAAAGTAAATTCAGCAGTAATTTCAAACAAATTGTAATTTTTTGTCCTTCCTCATGCACCGCACTTTTGTCATAGGGATAAAATTTGCAGAGCATGGTCTTCCAAAACTTCTAAACAGTTGCACACCCCGCCTAATTAGTCACTGAACCAAACACTTCATCCTCGAGTCTGTTTAGAAAGTGCAGAACAAAGCTGACCAATGAGAGGAGGGAAACTGTACTGGCACACACAAACAGAGGACCCCGGAAGCGAGGGGGATCCTCCACTAGAGATACATCGATTCGATATTATCTTTGTCGTTCCAGATATTGGAAAACCATACAAATCAAGTATCAGTGACAATGTGCCAAATCCAGAAGGGCAGATCTATTCAGTTTAACCATGTTTTGTGCTCTGAGCAAAGTCATGCTTTATTATATTTAGAATTCCTATTTGCACTTTCTGAACAATTTGAAACAAAGTTTGTTGCAGTTCATTTCTTTTATCTACTGCTTTTGTCAGTTTCTTTATTATTCGTTTTTCATTGGCTGTTTTACTCCTAATTGCAAAGACTGAACAAATTACAGTTGTTGCTTGTGATACTTACTCCAGCTATGTTTTTGTTTGGGGAATAACATTGTAAGATGATGTAAAGATCAAAAAACTTGATTTCACATTACGCCGTCCCTTTAATTTTCTATAATAATACCCACAATGCATGCAGTGTTTTAATCACCTGTTCAAACATGGCGGGGTCTAGATGTGGCTTTCCCACGCAGTCTCTGATGAAGCTCTTCGTGGCCGCTTTAATCGTCCTGGAGACGATCCCGCTCCCGTCCACTATGTACTTCTTGTAGATGACCTTGGCCAACTTGGCCCTCTTGTCCTGGCTGGTCTGCCTGAAGCCCGAGCATGCGAACCAGAAGTCGACCAGATCTTCGCACCCTTCCTGACACAAGAAGCTCCTGAACAGGTTGGTGCCATCCTGGTCGTCCAGGAGCGAGTGAAGCGACTCGGCCCACTTCAGGTACGGCGGAGTCGGAGACGCCGAGCCCTCCGGCTCGTAGCCCAGGTCCAGGTCGGGCCGGCGTGGGGTTGCGGACGACGAAGAGGAGGGCGCGTGACTCGACGGGTCTCCCATTTTAGAAGGATATCCCTGGGTTTGGGACAGGCAGCCCGGACGGCTGTTGCCCGACTGGACCGGCGGGTCCAGATCAGTGCCCTCCTCGCCGGGAACGGGAGGCCTGGGGGCATCTTCGGTGAAGTGCGCAGGGCCGTTCAGAGAGGCCATGACGCCTCCGCCGCCCCTGTACCCGACCCCATGTAAATCTCTGACAACGCTCATGTCTCTGGTTGCAGAAGAAGGAGGTCAGACCTTCCTCTGTAGCAGTGAGTTTGCTGGAAAACAATTCACCCTGGGAAGGAAAACGAAGACAGCTTTAGCAATATGACTCGGCACAACAAAAGTAAACTTGTAAAAATATAGGAATGACTAACTGATCTATCACAACGCACATGAGTCAGACCGCCTGTGTTAGAGAGGTTACTAACAGATCACACAGCTGCTGGATTTATTATTTTACAACCTGGCAGGGCCATCGTAGAAAATGCTTTTTATTAGCTAAAGCAGGTTGGATTCGTTTTCAATCCCCAAGACGAGACGAAAGACAGTTTTTGATTCGTAGTCTGCTTTCTTTTTTTTCTCTTCTTTTCATCTACAAAATAAAAACTTTCAAATCTATTGAAAACATACTTGGTTATCCTGAGAGTGTGTAGGATTAATCTGAAATGCGACAAAATAATCTAAATTAAAGTACACCGACTCGAGCTCCTTTTGACCCCCGTAAAATTTGATTGTCACGTAAAAAGAGAACATGGCTACGCTGCCAGGTTTATATTGCTTTTAAAAATATGTAGCACACTCAATAAATTTTATCCAAAAGCAGCATCGTGCCAGTACCCAAGCAGTAAATGGTGACAATTAGTCTGATTTGAGTCTAACCTGTAAACTGATTGCCGTTAAGACACAAAACTCTTAGGTTTTAAATACAGCTGCACCGATCAGGCTTTTATTGGCCAAGACCCAATTCTGGTTTCATCTTAAATTTCTAAAACCTGGTACATAGTAAGAAATCTCCAAATATAAGATACATAATGTCATGTATAAAATATATGATGGCATCTCTGGTTAAACTGCATGACAAGAGACAGCCAAATGCTAGATGTTTCCCAGCAATAACGAAAAATTATGAAATGATGCCAACTTTCTTCTACTATTTAATAAAGGGTCACCACTTTGCTTTTATTTTAAAGTAAACTGCAGAACATAAAACACAATTTTGAATTTAAAAACCGTCAAGTCTTGCTCGTCAGTATCAAAGCTGCTGCTGTTTGTCATCCACTAGATTTGTGATTTCGAAACTGACACTGCATCATCCCTTAAAAGCAACTTTAATGTGCAGTAGTGGTTAGCAGTGTTGAGAATTTTCAATGCCACAATCCAGGTAGAGCATATTCAGAACATAACCAACCTGTTCTTTCTTACTATCCTGTTAATGATGAAGTCAAATGTCTTTTTCATTCATATCACATTCTACCTTGACCAAATAAAATCACTATTGCAAGCTAATCATTTGCCAAAAACTGAATTGATCATTTCAGTTGTCCCATTTAATCTACACATATGAACTTTGACAGAATGTGCAAGTTATTTTATTGCTCTTCAAAGGAGAGGCTACAATTTGCCATGCAACTTTAATAAAAAACGCCAACAGCTGCTTGTAGTTCTCTATTAAATACAACCATTTCTAGTGGCGGACAATTATTTTCTAAATCTTATCAGACCCAGTTCGAGTAGAAAAAAAAAAACTCAAAAATGAGACTGAATACAAAACAGCAGCTTAAATACTAAAATTCTGCTCGGCTAATTCGTCCCACAAGCTAGCTAGCAACTGCAAGTTTTGCGACTTGAAAGCAAAGCTCCCGAGGGACCAAATACAACTGAGAACAGTGTACGCAAATTTCAAAGCAGAGGTTTACTGCTAAGTTCTTGCTGTCTGTTTACCATTAAACTCGCCAAGCAGCGCTAAGAGCCGGTGTAGCTCATTCTTCGGAAAGTTAAACGACATTTCTCAAACAATCAACTAGTGTTAAGAAGCTAAGACAGCTAGTTAGCCTCGTAGCAATGCCACCAGCGATGCCAGAGCTTTGAAGTGAGAATCTCATTCATGTTGGCCTGCAAAAGACGGTTGGGGGATGGGTACAGCAACAAACTCCACAGCCACACAAGACGGGCCTGCATGCAACAACACTTTCAACACAAGCGTGATTTATACACTTAGAGAAAACTCCTGCGAAAGCAGCACCAACTTTCCCAATGAATACGCCCGACTTAAACCGGCTGATGTAACATCAAAAGAAACAAGAAAGCGACGGCACACTTTCCACTCCAGCAGCTGCAGCAGCAGCGGCAGAAGCAGCTAGCTTCGCTTCTTAGCTAGTTTATTAGCTTCCGAAGCTAGGTGCGTTAACGTCCCGTGTTTTCCCCCCAAAAGTGTCCGTCCTACCGTCTCTGAAACCCCGTTCCCCGTGGTCCGCTGCATTGGGGATACTGGCGTGAACACGGTGCTCCGAAACGCGGCATATGGATCGATTTCAGTGAATAAAACATTAACAAAAATATCCCGTCGCCTTGCCCTCAACTCCCCATGGTGGTTAGTTTCAGAGCAATAATACAGAGAGGGACGGAGTACGTGCGAGCACGCCAACTGTGAAGAACGTTCACAGGGACTGCAGGAAGCCGAACGATGTCCAGAACTGAACCTGCAAGAACTAGCAGCTCTTTTATACTGATTACTGAAGCAAAAGCAATTACTTAAAACTGAGTTTTATAACTGTAAAACATACATACAGAGTGATAAATTATTTCCCTTCTTTATGGTGCTAATGTAACTCCATTGCACAGATTGAGTTACATTCCCTTACAGCATCCCATCCGTAAAATGTGCATTAAAAAATCTGGACAAAATTTAAAAAAATATATATATAAATATATTTTATTGTAATTGCACTTTTTCTTACAGAAATATTATGCTATAGCAACCATCGGCTTACATAATATTGTAAAAAAAAAAAAAAAACAACTACTCACTGGATAATTTTTCAGCTGGCAATTGTTGACGCTCTCCACAGATGAGCCCGAAGAAGCCATTAATAAAAAAATTTAAATAAAGCAATTTATTTAAAGATTGCTCCACTCAAATATTTTAAAGCTGCCATATGTAACATTTATTTATATAAAAAATATATATTTTACATATATGTTAAAACTGTCACTATATTATACAGTATGAGAGGCATATTCTGTGAAAAAAGTCAAACTTCACTGTCTTCTCCCAGTGCAGAAATACACTACTCAGTAAGAAAAAGTCAATCAGAATCAAGAGGAGGGTCTTAAAGCTGTCAATCAAACTTGAGCGTGCACTACTCACACCCTCCAACTTGTCAGTGTTTCCTGACAGTAGCACCTATCATGAATGCTAAAGCTAGTTAGCATAGCCACCAGCATCGGCTGACGATAAGCTGTTTCTCTGCCATTAGCACAGAGAAATATAAAATATATAAAAAGTCAATCTGTGCACAAAATTGACTAACAGCTCTAAGACCTCCTCCTGGCTCTGATTGGTTGTTTTTAACCAGGAGAGGTGCATTTCTGGAGATTGCAATAATAGCACTGGGAGGAGATGGAGGACCTTCATTTAGTCACAGATTATCTGTCTTGTATCAAACTGTTGCAGCATAGTGACACTTTGAACAAAAATATAATTTTCCTGATAAAAGTTACATGATGCAACTTTAAATGAAGCTAATCCTCTCCACTGTCACCCCATGCTTGCTTAGGATGATAAATCTGTTGGTTTTTCTCAATAAATGATATTTTACCAACTTTAATTGTCTGACGAAGGTCAGACAATAAAATAAAAATTTTGTATTTTCTAGATGTGAGTGTGTGTGCATGGTTGTTTTGTCCTGTCTGTCTCTGTGCTGCCCTGCGACAGACTGGCGACCTGTCCAGGTTGACCCCGCCTCTCGCCCGGAGATAGACACCAGCACCTCTTAGCTGGAGATAGACACCAGCACCTCCCGACCCCACTGGGGACAAGGGAGTTAGAAAATGGATGGATGGACTCAGCTGCACTGTTTGCTTTTGAATATGAATCTCTTTTTACTGACTTGATGCAATTCTACTGAACATTAGTTTTTTTTAAAAATACCTGGAGATTACATTTGTTTTTTATTGCCCACTCTATAAATAAAGTGAATATTAAAAAAATAAATAAAATAAATACATAACCAAAATCATTTCTCATATTTAAATACGTCCCCTGTTAAGTTCTTTGAGTAAATTAAAAGCAGATTTAGCAGCATTAAACAAGTTACCCAGTGTGAAAATTCTAATATTTTCAAGATTATTAAAATTAAACCATGTATTTATTTAAACCATCATTATGTTGATGGTTTAAACATAACGTCAGTGTTAATGTTAAAAAAAAATAAATAAATGTTTTATATAACCTCTGTGGTGCATTTCTCCAGTATTGATTGGGTCAGAGGTGGGGTACACCCCAGGCTGGTCGACATTCCATCACAGATGTTTTATAAATATAAAAGAAATAAATAATACAAGAATTATACAATTTGACTTGGGCAACAATGCCTCAATAAAGATTGTATCAATGTAAAATAAAAGTGCAGAATTTTTATCATCTCACATAAGGAAAGTGGGGTGCCAGGGAAATCGGCTTTGACAGTCACATCAACTTGGCATATACACTAATGTGTGAGAAACATGTCAATGTGCATGTATTGACATGTTTTGAATGTATGGGATGAAATATGATTCTTTTTGAAAGGGAAAATATGATATCTGCCAGATAAAATTGCAGATTTTTCTTCCTCTGCAGGAGAATGCGGGAAGAGAATTACCTCACCCAAATAAAAAAAGTACATAGAAATATATAAAAATAAAAAAAATTATGAGTGCCCATCATAAAAATTAAGCTGATTTTATTGATAAAATCAGTTTTATCTATTTTTTAAATTTTCTATCGCAGGGATAGAGATGTGCCCAACAGCGCCCCTATCGATTTGAACTTACAATTACATCAATTAGAGAAAGTGGAATATTTGCGACGAAAGGGACTGATAAGTTATTACACGAATTACCCGGATACGACAGAAGCAAACGCCGCTAGATAAAAAAAAAAAAAAATCAAATAAAAAATAAATCCAAGTCGCTGTTTGTATGAAATGAAAGATAAAAATTAAAGAAGCAGAAGAGGCGCACGAGCGAGTACGCAGGTAAGCTAGACGTCACTCTGGCTGTAAATACGCGACGTACCTGAAGCAAAACACATGCCGTTGGTGACCTCACCTCTCAGCCTTGTTGTTCCTTTGGACAGGTGTGAAGTCATTTAGGAGACAATGTCCACACAGGCAGAGACGCTGGCAGGACCGAAAGAGCCGCTGCCGCTGCTCCAACATCCTCCCTGTCACTCTCCTCCGCCGTCAGTCATCCGGGAGCTGGTGAGTGTGTGTTAGAGAGAGAGAGGGTGTGTGTGCGTGTGTGTGTGTGTGTGTGTGTGTGTGTGTGTGTGTGTGTGTGTGTGTGTGCGTGTGCGTGTGCGTGTGTGTGTGTGTGTGTGTGTTAGGAGGGAATTACGATGGGTGGATATGGGGGGGACAGAAAGAGATAAATCCTTACAGTGTTGGTTTCTATTTTACTTCGGTACATTTCTCACACAAATCTTAACATTCGGTCAACCATTAGCATTTCTCGAAACAATTGGTTCAAACTGCTAATTGATAACCTGGAAAAACGTCACTCGCTCAGAGTGGATAGGTAATTCCTCGCAAGCAAGTAGTCATGTCAGTGGCTGTAATTAAAATGAAAAGTCCTGATACCATTTTTATGAATAAGAGAGTCTAATAATGTCTTTGTCAGGTTTTTATAACATTTCAAATTCACTGAAAGGGTTTTTCTAAGCAAGAAAGTTATACATATCTTGGTGATGATACCTGGCCATTTACAGTTCAGTTACACATACACATGAATGTATTTAGTGAGGTAAAAGAACACTATGTTTCACATTGTAGTTGTCCCTGCGAATGGATTCTCTCACCTGGTTTCTCTCCAGATGTCCATGGGCCTTTGACTGCTTTCCACATTAACAGTCTATAACTGGACAACTGTAATCAAGCTACACATAGTTGAACTGAATGGTAATCAGGCCACTCCAGAGTGGCTGTAGTGGAGTATCATTAAGGGGCTTCAGTGTAAATGGGGTGTACAGATGCATGCTGCACTTTTCAAAAATCGTTGGCAAACCATATGTCACTTTTATTTCACTTCCCAATTGTTCTTTAAAGCTGGGATGTGTCTATTACAGAAAATGCCACCAACACACATGGGAGTTTGTGGATGTAATGTGACAAAAGTTGGCAAACTTCAATTGGCTGTGAATACGTTTTGAAATTCTGTAGTTGTGCATTCCTTGCAAAATAGTCCAACAAAATGTAGCTTCAGAAAATTGATTTTCTTTTTTCTTTTTTTTTTAATTAGACCAACAGATTTATTTAGAATTAAATTATTTCTTGAGATAGTCGAGGACTCAAATACAGAAATATCTGCAAATTTACTGATTACCTTCTTAAGACGAGCAGTTGAAAAATACAACTAGGTTCTGATTCATCTGATCAAAACAAAATGCAGTCAAAACTTTGGCTGCAGATATTAAATAGTTTCTTACCATGTGTCCTGTTGGAGGCCGGCGTTCCCATGGAGAGGACGTCTGGGCTTGTTTGCTCATGTGAGGTTCCAGCACTGGTCCTCATGTCTGACCAATTACTGTCTGAGTGTTTACCCATGACTATCGGTTTCTGGGAAATATAATAAAAAGATAATAACAATTATTGATTAGATGGACTGAATAGCGTGTACCCTGCCTCTTGCCTCCTGAACCCTGTGTGGGTATGGGAGTACACTGAAAAAAGAAAACAGGTGATCCAACTTTAAAAAAATAAGAGTTGTTACAAGTAATCAAATTAAGCTTATCCATGTAAATGTATTAAGTTTATTAAGTTGCCATGTAAATAAATTAAGTCTCAATTACATGTAACAGATCAACTTGTTGTTTATTTTTCAAGTTGAAGCTCCTTTCTCTTTTTTTTCAGTGTCCACAGGAAAAAATATTTCTCTTAGAACAAAGCTTGTAAAAATAACTCTTAATTTGTTACAGCTCATTTTATTGGTCAAGCTGTAATTCTTATTTGAATAATTCTGAAATCACAATAAACGTTTGATCAAAATGAATCAAAATAGGCTGTAACAAATTAGAGTAACTTTTTAAAAGTTGGTTCAATTAAATAATTTTCTTCAGTGTACAGTCAATAGATGGATGGATGTATACAGCACCGATAATTTATGCTTTTTGAAAATTTATGTGCAAATATCCTTTGAGTTAAACTGTGGCTTTCAGGTGCAAGAACCTCTGAATTAAGTAAGGGAATGCAGAATTTATTATCTAAAAATATGTCTTTGGAGTACATAAATATTAAATACAACATGTCTTTCTGTGGAACAATAAAATCCACTTCACTTTCACCTGAAACATTTACGTAGCTGATGCTTTCAGAAGGCAGTAAAGAAGTCAGCTTGTGCTCAACCAGAATTAGATATTTAATTGGCAGATGCTAAACCCAAACAAAACATGCCATAATATGGAAACATTCACATTATTGTGGCTGCGTTCTCAGGTGTCAGTATGTACATATTGCTATAAACAATATGCATCGACAGCTTCCTGTACCAACAGGCTGGTGTTGTTTTGCGGTTGCTCCCCCAGAGACTTTGAGGAGAGAGGAAGGGAGACAAAGAGAGAATACTGACGAAGATGAACTTGACCTTTACGATGTCTTGGTGAGGAGGGGTTGGGGCCATGTTGCTACCTATGAATCTATAATGAACCTGCGCTGCATATGTGTGTGGGTGTGTAAGAGAGAGCGTTGTAGAAGTCGGACTTAAAGAAAGGTCAACACACAAGTGTACACAGTACAATAATTACAATAATCTATCTATCTATCTATCTATCTATCTATCTATCTATCTATCTATC
>VMRN01000063.1:2541871-2570291 GCA_010277015.1 Poeciliopsis turrubarensis
ATCTATCTATCTATCTATCTATCTATCTATCTATCTATCTATCTATCCATCTAAAGCTGCAGTATGTAACTTGTATTTTTTTTTTTTTCAAATGTATGTTGTTGTTTTTTTACATAGTTGCTAAAATTATCAGTATGTCGTGAAAGTATAATATAAGATGGATAATCTGTGAAACGTTTTAGCTCCTCTCCCTTCTCCCAACAGATGCTCCTGGTACGAAGAGCAGACATACACCAGTCAGTTGGAAATAATCAATCAGAGCTAGGAGGAGGGTCTTAGCGCTGTTAATCAAACTCGTGGTCACCTCCTCCCATTTACTCTGTGCTACACTAAAGCTAGTTCATCACAGCTTTAGCTGGTTCATCACAGCTTTAGCTTTAGCTGTGATGAACCAGCATTCTTGCTGCCAAGAATGCTAAGAATATTTAGCAATGACAGTAGATAAATGGTTTTTCTGAGATGGTAAGTTGTTTTTCCACCATTACCACACTGAACAGCATACAGGAGTTTTACTGACAGCACTAAGACCCTCCTTCTGGCTCTGATTGGTTGTGTTTGACCAGGAGCAGTGCATTTATGCAGACCACAAAATCAGCACTGGGAGGAGGTGGAGGAACTTGTTCTTTTCACAGATTATCTGTATCATCTTGCACTGCCCCAGTAAAGTGATTGTTTTAACAGTTATGGAAAATATTTTATTTTATTTTATTTACAAAAGCTACATACTGCAGCTTTAAGCAGACTTTGAGTTTCTTGGATTATGCTCAAATATTTCCATTTTATGATACCCCGTTAACAAATCTGTGTGAAAACCTTCGTCGCTAGTCAGTTACCTCAATGTAGACTTTTTACACAGTTTTAACCAATCAGCTTTGCAAAACAGATGCTAAAATCCACATTATTTAAAGGTAACTAGGGTTTTCTAAAAGGTTTATTGATGTTTGTATTACAAAAAGTGAATTCTGGGTAACATTTTGGACTTTTAGGTGTACTGTTAGCAGCTTTCCTGACTTGCAATTTTTCACCGAACCTATTACAGATTATTATTGTGTAAATTGTTCAAATGTGTCAGGATGCGTGGAGAAATTTTATAAAAATAAATAAACTTGCAAAAATAGAAACCTGTTGAACTGAGTGTGGATACAGGACATGAAAACAAGAAGGGATACCGGACTTGAAACAAAAACAGAATCCAACCAGGCGTGATTGACACTGCCGGGCTTAAATAATGGGAACAACATGCGAGTCTAGACGATAATCAAACAAGACACAGGTGGATCAAATGAAGCAAACAAACAGGCACCTTGCATAGAATCACTTGACAGGAAACAATAAACAAAGCACAGACAAAACCTGAAACATCATTATCCTGCAAGCAGGATAATGACAGCGATCTGTATGAGCTGCTGTCATTGAAAAGGTGTACATGGTCTGCAAGTATGCAAGAGCTGCTTACCTTGGTAGACCAAGATATAATGCAGAAATTTTCTGGCATATAGCTTCTGTGATTTAATAAGGTGCCAGAGACAGTTCCAGAGTTACTGAAATATCCTTCAGTTTTTATAGAAGCTTCACTTTAGTTTACTGTCGCTCAGTTGTCTGAAAAAGGAGTGCTATCCGTTTACCTTGCTCACAAGAAATGCAAATTCAGCTTTTTGAAATGGTATGGAAACTAAAAGAGTGCCACCAATCCCCTCTTTTCTATCACTTTTAACAGATATTGATCACTGCGGAACTAGAGCACTTGGCAAAGAGTTGCACTTAAAGATTATTTGACCCCGTTGTCCAAAGATGTGGCCCTTTATCAAATGCACATATTTATTCTTGCCTTTTTTTGCTTTTAGGATATTTGTTTTGTTGAGAAAATATTCATAGATGTCTGAAGAGAAGAGATAATTAGCGTTACTCCCTTTACCTGTTATTACTCATTAAGTCTGTTATTGGTCATATGCTACAGGTGTCATCGTTGAAGTGTTGGAAATAGAGAATAAAAAGCAATATGAAAACAATAAAGGTTATTTATGGGGGTTTTGCCTCTTTCTGCCAAATTATATGGGAAAAATAAATTGCAGCTAACTCCTATGTGGCTTAATTCAGACATTTGTAGACAAATGTAGGAATTAATCCGTATAAGTGTGTCTTATTTTAATGTGATTTATACCACGTAGCACATCAACCTGCTGTCACAGTAACTAATTTTGCTGGACGATAAATTGTCCCAGAAGTTATTGTGATAAATAATGTTGTTGCTTTGAGCCCATTTTCAAGTAATATAATGGTGATGGGACAATAATGTAAGAGCAAATTCTCAGAAATCAACTTTAAATGCTAATGAACATTGGACACTGCAACTAGAAGGAGATTTAAATATGCAAAATAAACAGAAACAAAAAATAAAATGAATTATTAGGTCTCTATAAATAAAACTGTCCTTCACAAAAAAGTGAACTAGTTTAAACCAAAGCACCAGACTGAAGACTTTTGTCACCCAGTTTTTGGCAGAAAGATAGTGGCATTAAATGCTTATTGCGACAGGTCTTGAGGCATATTGCAGAACTAATAAACAAGAGGTAATGGTGCTTTGCTGAGTGGTGACGGCGCAACCGGAGCACTGAATGACTGATAGATGAGTCAGCTTCCAGTCACTCTTGAGCTGCTGCTAAAGGAGCCGTAGAAATAACTATATATATATATATATATATATATATATATATATATATATATATATATATATATATGAACCAATTAGATCATTTAATTTTAAACCGAGACATCCACCTTAAAATACAGAGTAATATTCTGTTTTTTCTTCTTCTTCTTCTTCTTCTTTTTGTCAGTCTGCTGGTTTAGCTCAGGGGTCTCTTTGTTCCAGCTGCCACAGCAAATTTGGGCGTCTGTACGGAGGCCTGTCAGAAACAGGCTTATCTCTTTTGGGGCCTCTCGACACAAAGACCCATTTAGATGCTCAGGGAGAATGAAATCTTCATTATATGCCTACTGAAATGGAAGCCGATTCCTGCTATTTTATAGACGTTAATTAGACACGTGTTTATTATTTGGTTAGGAGTCCACTGCACACCTAAAATAGGTGTGCAGTGGACCTTATGTGTGAAGCAGGTTAGTGTAGGATTGTTTTGATATTTTCCCTCGCTTCGTCTCAATCTTTTAATATAAAGACCTAACCTGGCACTTACTTCTGTTTCTTGTAGTTTATCATTCCTAAAAAATGATCTTGTCTTAATTTAATTTCCCTAAATACTCTAATTAAGTTGTACAAGTGGACTGGAATTAAACTTTTCATCCATCCATTTATTCTCCTGTCCATCTACCCATCTGCTCGTCTTTCCTCTCCATGCCTGTAGTTAGAGTGTCAGCATATCTGCCATGGCGTCCTGCTGATGTGTATTGTGATTGGGCTGAATACTCCAGCTAACCAATATGGCCCGGACCAATACTGGATTAGCCACAGTGGATTAGCTGGGTGCCCTCCTGCTGCTTATTCAAATATTGTTTCACGTATTGTCATCATCGGGGCAAAGCTCTGGCCTCAGAGTCCACTAGCTACCCAATATTCTCAAAGAAAAATCTTCCATGCTTTCCATTTCGTCACAAAAGCGTCTGGTTTCATCTTTTGGCAAACCTCGCTCCGGGGCCGCGGCGCTATTGCTGGAATCGTAGGAGAGTTTCGGAGACGGCATCTCTCGCCTCAGTTGGCGCAGGGGAAAAAAAAAAAACAAGACGAGGAGAAAGCGATGGAAGGCAAACCCAAACCGAGGCCAAAAAACAGGCTTGAAAGCGTGCCTTGATCTTTGATACATAGTGTTATTCCTTTTTTTTTCTTCCCACTCTCTCTCCCTTTCTTCCTTTCACCCTCGCACATACACTTGGGAGTCAAGGCAATTGATGTGCTGCCTTTGATGGGAAGGAGAGGCCTATATTAACAGCAAAAAAAACACCATGATGAAAGGCCTGGAAAAAAAAAAGAAGGGATAATGGGTAGAAAATGTGATATCAAAAAGAATGGCAACTCATGATAAATGCATGGGCCCAGAGTGAAGACCATCAGACATTAGGGCGTAGCAGGTCGAAGCGGAGGAAAAGGCTATGGTACACGGAGAGCTTACCTTGCTAGCCTGGCGGTGGTAACGGCTGATGTTGGCGTGGCGGTTCCCAGCATCTAACGCCGGCGGTCATCCTGTTTGGACAAAAAAGGGGAACAAGCGCACCACGTTCCTTCGCTTCTTCTCGATGGCTGGGAAGAGTGGACACCAGTGGACGCCCCGCTGCAGAACAAGTAGTCGCCATCTTTGTCCTGTTGTTGTCTTGGTTATCCTCTGTTGTGTCCTCATCCCTCCCTTCCTCCTTTGATCTCGCCTCCCTCCTTTGCTCTCTGCCGCGTGACATCATCACGCAGCGGTATCGACGAACATCAAAGAACCTCTGCCCAGCACCGCCAAGCTTGTTGGCCCTGCACATTTGGAAGAGGTGCGAATATGGAGCGGAAAGAGCGCCGTAAGTCCCCACCCCACAACTCGCATCCGCCGCTTGCCTCTGCACGAAGATGGATGGTTTATTTGGCCAATGCAAAAACCTCCACACACACCCACACCAGCAGCCATCTCAGAGACGGGTGTATCCCCGAGGCCCCCCTGCTGTGCCAGCAGCGTTTGATGACGTGTTCAAACAGCTTTATTCATTCGCTAAGCTCCGTGCTTTTCTTCCAAATTTAATTCATCCTCCTTATCCATCTCCTCAAGCTGTTGCGGCATAGAAAATTGTATTCCAAGACAACTTTGTCGCTGAAAGACAATATGGCCCTGCCTCGAAAACCCCTCCTCAGTGACACTTTTGACTCTCATCCCCTGCTTTCTAGTGCAGCCGGTCAGCACCATTTCCAATCCTGTTAGAGCTGTGTGTCCTCTGAAGGAACCCCTCTGTCTGTCTGACATCTGCCTGAAAAGCCCATATACATGTTTCACTGTCACACTGTCAGACCTGGGAGGCAGCTGCTATCCAATCCAATAAGATCTTCTTCCAAAAACACACAATTACCTAAAGAAGGAGAAGCTTTTGTCCAACTTTGAATATACCAGCAACTTCTGCAAGTCTGTTACAAGCAGAGAACTGGATTTACATAACGACTACTGTACTGATTTAAAAAGCTGGACACGCCTCCAAAGTGAACTGAGGGAAAGAAAGTCTTAAGAGGTTTCCTAGTTTTTACAATTGATTTAGCGCATTTCTCTGATCAAAATGAACATTTTCATAACTTTTTAGTTCAACCTGCACAACATTTAGTCATTTGTGCACATTGGAGTTTCTCCTTCCTTCTGACAAAAGGCTAATCCTTTATGGATATGTATCAGTTGCTTCCATACTATTCTCTGCTGCTTTATCACATTATCATTTGTATATGTCATACCAGTCAAAATGAACTATACCTATGAATGCTGAATAGTCAATGAAATAAAAATTAAAGTCCCTGTTGCCTGAGACAAGATTTCATACAAAAAGTGTGAACCAGTTGTCAAAATCAAAATGACGTGGTGACAGCTTGAAAAAATATGGAGAATTTTTTTTTAATTAAAGTTATGTACTGCAGCTTGAATAAAATGCAACTGCATAGCATTTTTTGAGAAGTCTGGATTGCTTAATATGCATTTTGCATGTTGCCTATGACTGTTGCTCCTTCAGAGACACATTTCAGTAATCTAAAACTAAAAGAAAAAATGTAAGTAACCTACTTGCATTCTGTATGTAAATATTGTGCTAGTATCAGTATTAGACCAAAGAAAGCAAGGCAGTTGCAAGCCTTTAAAATTGTGACATTTATTGATATTAATTAATTAAATTTTTTTGTTTTGGGGCCCAAGATTCCTGGCGGCACCCCTGTTATGAAGTAACACTGTCAAGTTTCTGTTTTTGATGGGAATGTCCTGAATGTCATCAGTAAAATACAGTCTTGATTTGCTTATTGTGAATCGTTCAATGTAGTATTAGAGACACTGTAGATAGATAAAAAGAAGAGTAAATTTCAGAGATTTCTCAACTGGAAAAACATCAGAAATTTGAGATTCATTTCAGAAATATTCTTGAAAAATCATGAACATTTCTGTGTTTCAAAAGTTGAAAATGCTTGAGTTTTGAAACTCGGAAAATTTCAAAAATCGAAAATGTTTGACTTCTTAAACACAAAATTTCCATGTTTTTCCTAGAAAATTTCTGAGATTAATCTAAAATTTCTGACGCTTCTTAGCAGAGATTTGCTCATCCTTTTTGTTCCTTCTATCTACAGTGGCCCTAAAACACTGTCGTAGAATCACCGCTTAAAGAAGAGTGTAAATGAAAGTAGAAATGTGGAGTCCTGGAGTTGATGTCCAGGCTGTGCCTCCTGCTTCAAGCCTGCTCTCCTCCTGTTTTCCTCTGCTGTCTATTCATGGTGTCACTTTGTGTGCTGCCCTGCTGACACTCTGCCCCCATGTGGCCTCCCCTGTCTAACTAATTGTCAAGGTTCTTGTTACTATTATACTTAAATGTGTCTCCCAGTTATACCGAAAAAAACCCCAACCTCACCGAAGAATATCGCTCTGAACTGGAACAACTAAACATACCCAAGTGGTTATTTACTCTCATTAGCAGGACAAATGGTTTTGTTTGGCTGTTCCAATCGAATTCAGCTTTCTTAATTTTTTTTTTCTGCATGCTAATCTCATTAGCAGTCATTTACATTCAAACAGCAGTTCCACCTGAGGTAGGAAGGAAACCAATTTCTCTACATTATTGGTTCCTCGGTAAAAGAAAAAAACTCCACTTAGTTTTCACGCAAATTACTTTCCGTAATCCCAATCAACCAAATCCGTCAACTGATTGCCTTTTTTTTCCCAGCCTTCTGGGAAGAGAAATAGAAGTGTTACGAGTGTGTGGGGAGCACGCCTTCCCTACCTGTGGGATTGCTGTGGGGGGTAAAAGCTAATAACAGCAAGCTGACAGGCTGCTGAGGGTTGATAAGCATTTTTCATTGTTGAGCTCATTTCACATGGCTGCCTGACAAACAGGCTCTTATACAATCTCTCATAGTGACAGAAGTACTCCAAAATCCATCCATCCTTCCATTGTCTGAATCCACTTAGTCCTCCAAAAATATTTTCCATAACAACAAAAAATATATAAATTACTGATGTGTGCATCCTTTTTTTCCACCCCCAAAGACAGGCATGTTGAAAATTTAAGACGTCTTGCATTGCGGTAAACACAATAATATAAAAAGTCCTGATGGTACAATAACAGTGGAGTAAGACAGCATTTTTGGCAGGATGACAATGCTTTTTATCACTACAGACAGAGACATGGGTCGAACTATGTGGTCACTTTAGAGGATGTAATTTATTATCTGGCAAATAACCCGCTCAGTGGCTTTCGGTTGGCATGGATCTGCTCGGAACGTCTTAGCAAGTTTCCAAGTAATGCAATGGTCAACATGTCGCCACTGCCGAGTTTTACTAATGAATGTTTGCTGCAATGCACAACGTAGCCTCTTGTGACTTTTGCAGCCATAGCATACAATAGTAATCATTAAAAAAATGACACCTAGTGATGCAGGAAATAAAAAACAGATGTGGTGAATAAATTCAGGAATGAAATACTAACTCAATCTTCTGTAGCAACATACAATGGAAGACATATTCATGAGAGTGTATAAGAAAATGCATTAAAAAAATAATAAGAAAAAGGTTAAACTAATCTAAACTGATTCACAAGTCCATGGACACAAATTGTGCATGACAATATAGCTAGAAAACACAAATCTAATACATAAATTAATTGCATGTATTCTGAGCTTCTTGCAAAAATATTCTGGGTTTTCACAGTTTGACAGGAAGCCGGCCCAAAACTGCGACTGCACAGAGCAACAAAGTTAGACATTTTTAAACTTTTTTGTGTTGCATTGCTGGCCCTCGTGTGCGGACCTGTGCGTATGAGGTTGAAATTTCACATCACAAATTAGGCCAGTCGCTCAGCAGGAGGACAATGAGACTGTCATCAGCACATCGCACAAAGTCCAGTGAATGGAGAGGGACATTTCTAAATGTGTGTGTAAAACAGAATGTCATCCTTTAAATCTTCCTGATTATAAAAACCTGGAGAATCTTCATACATGTTTGGTTTGAGACAATAAAACATTTTGTTAAGCAGTTTATGAAAACGTGCATAGGGACAATTTTTCATATGGGCTGTACAGGTAGTTTCCCAGGGCGGCAACTTCCTGTTGCCACCCTGTTTTTTTGTTTTTTTTTAATTAAGTCAATCTGATAATTAACTTAATTTTAATTGATTGGAGTGCAGCAGAAGTAGGGTCTTGCCCACAGCACCATTCCTGGAAGAACAACACCTGTGTGCATATTTATTTTCCAAGCTCACAAAGTTAGGCCTGGTGATAAATCATGATTAATCACAGCGCCACAGTGTGATATTTTTAAATCAACTGACAGCACTAATTTTAATGCTAGGTTTTTTTTTATTTTGTAGGTTCAAGCTTGTTACATCTCTTTACAATAAGTGTGTCATATCTATGAATGGCTAAAATAACATATATAGGATGTA
Source organism: Poeciliopsis turrubarensis (assembly GCA_010277015.1). Taxonomy (NCBI): domain Eukaryota; kingdom Metazoa; phylum Chordata; class Actinopteri; order Cyprinodontiformes; family Poeciliidae; genus Poeciliopsis; species Poeciliopsis turrubarensis. Next base: position 2,550,473 of record VMRN01000063.1, read on the forward strand.
TCAGCAAACTGTAGCTGCAATAGTGAGCATGCCATGTACTTTGCAATCAGTCCTGTAAGATTTCTGAAGCTCAACAATGTGTATCTCGGTACCTTTGTTTCCAGTAACAAAGTGTGAAAAACTACACTAAAAATATTCTACCATTGTCGAACAGAGTTTCACAATTGCGATGTTTCCATTAAATAAGAAAACGCAATTAAAATCACACTTGAATAAGTTTGTTCTCACTATAAGTAAGTTTCTTTTAAAAAAAGATGAGGCACAACTACTTCCTGGTATCTTCTTTGCGCCAGTGGCAACATCCGGTTGTTGATCATGTGACTCGTGTGACATGGAAAAAGCGTTTCCATTGCAGTTTCGCGAAATAAACCAATTTTGATTGCCAAAAAAAAAACACACACACACACCCTATCCTAGCAGTTTATTTTCTTAAATTGATTTTTTGAAACAAATGTATTAACTTATGACAACACTGTGTGCAGCACTGAGAGAGAGAGATAGCGCTTGAGTTGTGAGGGGGCCGAAGCCAGTGTTTGGTCGAGGTGAAACAAATGAGACCCCAGAGAGCTCTACTTAGCTACTCATAAAGGTCAGATATGGAGTCACACACCAGTGGATGCTAATCCTGACCCCTGGGACTGGATATGTGCTCGTGTGCCTGTGGATGTGATTGTTTCACAGGATTGTGACATTTAAACCTAAATGAGCGTTCGATCGCGTGCAGCAGAGCGCCGTGTATGTGAAGTGCACCTTTGACTTGGAGAACAGCGGGCTTTACTGCCCATGGAGGTTTAATTAGAAACAACCCTCAGGGTAACTTTAACATCAGAGTTTCTCGTGTGGACAACAGCATTTTCTCGCTGCTATTAATATTCTGATTTTCTAATTTTTCCACATTACTCAACATATAAACCTGCTGATTAAAAGATATTTTTATTCCCCTAAAAAAATAAACACTTTCCTCTTAGCGAGTTTTTAAAGTTGCTTTTTGGATTTTTTTTGTATTTATTTGTTTTGCTCAGAGCGGTCTTGTCATTACGAGACATCGCTGTACGTTGGCCATTATATCCGCCAGATACACCGCCTAATTGCTAATTTACTAATAATGCACCCTGACGGGTTGAAATCCTTTCCCTTTTCCTGCACGCCTGTCAGCGGGCCCCTCTGACTGAGCCACCTGAGAGCCAGCAGCAAAGTCATTTGTGAGTTTTAGCAGGAAAACGGCGGAGATAACGACGGGTGGGTCACCGCAACAGTTCATCCCGAGTGTAATGAGCAGAAAACATACCGCAAATTAGTAAATGTGAATGCAAGCAAGAGCACACAGACCGAAGGTTCTCGTTATGAATAATTATCATCATTTGTGTTTGTCCGAGACCGCAGTTATGCCACACCGCTAATAAATTAGACCGTTTCTGGTCCATTTGCATATTTCATTTTATGGATTTTAGCACGAATATATGAACAAAAAACACATTATGGGAGTTTTACTGTATCCACAGGGAGGAAAAGCTAAATCACTTCTGATGACCTTTGGAGCAAGGCTCTGCAGACTGAGATGAGAAAACTGGGATAATTCTACAGAAGAAGAAAAAATGTGCATATTTCCAACCTGAGTGGATCCGGAGATAAGACACAGGCAAGAGATGCACGACCTTTTGCAAACTCTTGTAAACAAAACAAAATTTAAAAAAGGAAAAATGCTTTTGCACCAATTCCCAACACCTCCAAGACTCCTGACATAATTGTTTTACTAAAATATATCAATGAAAAATATAGTTTGCCTCATAGTTATGTTATACAAGTCATAAGTTTCAACACAAAAAAATCTGAATCATATACACTCCTCAAAAAATTAAAGGGAACACTCAAATAACACATTCTAGATCTGAATGAATGAAATATTCTCATTGAATACTTTCTCCTGTACAAAGTTGAATGTGCTGACGACAAAATCATTGTTGATTGTCAATCAGTGTTGCTTCCTAAGTGGACAGTTTGATTTCACAGAAGTTTGATGTACTTGGAGTTATATTGTGTTGTTTGAGTGTTCCCTTTATTTTTTTGAGCAGTATATAGTAATAGAGTTGCAATATATGTCAAATGGAATATAAATGTTTGCAGCTGGAAATGCTTGGATGAATTATTTTTATTTGCATATAATAATAAAGGCACAAGACATAATCTGAAATAATCAAGCTCCTCTGCCTTCTCTCAGCGCTAGAAACACTCAGTTGAAAATGTGCCCATTATGAGCAGCAGTGTGCGTTTGTTGCTCATGATGAACTGATGTGTAGGGTGTGCATCCAATGACCGCTTTTAAAAAAAGACATTGGTCAAAAGATATATTATCATAATCATCGTCATCTATCAATTGTCACTCACATAATCTCTTAATCCAAGCTCTTCAAATTAGACTTTAGAGGTTGTTTTTCATTGTTCTAGTACAGATTTCTGATGTTCAGAAGAATTGAAGATCATTCTGAATAAAATACACTTTATTTTTGCTAATTTGCTTGCTTAGTTGGTTAGTTTTTAGCCTTACTAAATTCAGTAGTTCAGAACTACTGTGCCCACCTCGACTGTCAGCAGAAAGAGTTCAGAGCCAAGAAGTATTCACAGAGTACCGTTTCTAAAAGAAAATGAGATGCTAAAGCCATCTTGTGGGTTAAATCTGAATTACTGATCAAACTGGAATTTAGATACTGTGCATATTGAAAACCTGGTGAGGATGTGGAGGAAAAACCCGAGGAAGGAAGAGAATTGTTTTGTTTTTTAAACCAAAATCCCAATTTTCTTTACCCTTGCTGTCAACACTTCGTCCAGGTGGCTTGTTTGCCTCTCGGAGAGCATTTTGTCTTTAGGGGACTGAGGTCGCCATGAGAGCAGGTTGATATGCTGCCAGTAAACAATGTGTTGATTTGGCCTTAGGGTTTGGGTCATTATCCAGCTGAAAGACTGGCTGACGAACTATTTTTAGTTTCACTACTAGAGTTAAGAGTTTTATTCCACACATCGTAGTATTTCAGAGTTCGTGACCCTGGCAGCATGGGTGGAAAGTGTTTCTTTTCAGCCATTACAACGGTTCAATCAGTCGTTATGTAGCAACATGCTTTTCCGAGCCGCCTTTAAACACAACTCGAGTGTTCAGACACTCACGCCCAAGCGTTTGTCTTCATGTTCTTTTGACTTCAAAAGAAAAACATTAAAGAAATCAGTCAAACACAGAACTTTAATTTGAGTATTAAGAAAGAACTACAAAGAGTAGACGGGTAATTAATTATGTAATCTTCCTGTTGACCATGTGGCCCAACTGGCAATTATTCGAGTAAAAAGATCTAAATTAGAAACTGAAATTCAAAATACAAAAAGGTCAAAGGTGTAACATTTCATTGCAAGAAACTGGACACTTACCCTCTTACCTTACAAGTCTGACATTTGTCTTCATATATTAATTAAAAAAAAAAATGCCCCAAAACATTAAGTTACATTATTATCTTTTAGACTATTAACAACCAGGGCATTTTGATTACGACAGAATATTTGGGCCACGCTAAGACATTTAAAAAAAAATTAAATTAAGAGAATAAAGACATATGAGAATAAAATCATTTGAGAATTAAGTTGAAACATTACAGAATTGAAGTCATAAGTTGTAATACTATGACTATATTCTCATAATACCACAATAATTTATTTTTTTTTAGAATTGCCCTAGTACTCTGCCGTATTAGACAACTGTTAACAGTTTAAAAAAAATCATAAAAATCACACTTAAGCATAAAGAAACTGGCTGACTTTTTTGAGTCTGAACTCTTATTCTCCACCGCCTTCGTCCTTATTAACTTCCTCCTGCTCTTCATTCTGTGCTCCAGTTTCATCTTGTGCAATTTTCTCCTCCTTGTCCTTCTCCGCCTCCCCTCCGCTGTGCTCGTCTCTCCGTTCGCCCGCGATCACGTCGGTTTTCGTCTTGGCCGCGTCCTCTTTTACCACTTCCTGAACATTGTACTTCCTGTACAGCGTATAGTCTCTGGCCACGCTGATGCAGCACACGGCCTTGATGACCTCCACGATTATTGTCAGTTCGGGGTTCGTCAGATCCACCTTGTTTTTCGGGTTCAGCTTCCCAACGAGACCTGGGTGGTGGTGGAAAACCCCAAAGAAAGCTTTCGTTTTTAAATCGGAAAACAGCCGATTCTAATACGCCACGGCGGATCTGAACGCACCTGCGATGGATTTGATGATTTCCTCTCTCTTGTTATGGCTGCTGTTTCGGGCCTTGAAGGCGATCTGGTAAGTTGCACTGTGCGGAGTTTTGAACCAGGGCTCTAAGAAGGTAGTCAGGTATTTCAGCATGTCTTCCTGGAACGCCTTGCACGTTCCAGTTACCTGTAGCCCACAAAAAGAAAGATCAGACACAACAAATGACAAAGAGAACAACAAATGATGGTAGACTTTATATTCAACATAAATCTGCAGAAATTGTTCTTCATCTTTCATATAACTTCTACCACAATCAATGTATTCAGACTAGGGTTGACTGTGTCTTCTCACAGGAAGCATCCGGAGGATGACTCGCGACTTCTTTTTCTTGGTAGAGTGGAGGTCAGACAGAATGTGATGAACCAATTTGTCAGGTTCTATAAAAGAAATAAAAAAAAGTCAATTAAAAACCCTCATAAAATCTAAAATAAAACAAACGTTCACCGTTTCTAAAAAGCACACCCAGATTGTGAGTTCTGATGAAGATGACATTGTTAGCGCCGCTCTCTAGGGCCTGGAAGCGCCTCTCCTGTTTGCCTGCAGACGACTGAAACTGTGCAACTTCCTTCTTCAACGCCACGTCTACGTCTTCTTCTTCGGCTTCTTCTTCCTCGCTGCTGCTGCTTCCTTTGCTGTTCTGAAGCTGCAAGTTAAAGTGAAACTTTGTTTTGGCTACTTTATTTATTCTTTACTTTAAAAAAACCCCAAAAAAACAGCCTCTCAAACTTTGGCAAAATATCCTCAACTGCAATGGAAACAGTTTTTTCGCAAAGTGTTGATCACACTGCCAGTAGTTACAGCTGGATGTAACTACTGGCAGAAACCACAAAGAAGAGGACAGGAAGTACTTCATATTTTGTTTTTATTTTTCAGACAATGTGCATCTGATTCCACCACAGCATCGCACAGTTCATATAAACTCTCTCATTCCAACATGTTGAATCCATAGCTCTTCTGTAAAATTACCAACTACAATTTCCCCAAAACGCCATATATGCAGCCACTCCCAAGTATAAGGAGTTTGTCGTTCCAACGGCTGAATAAGACACAGACGTCTCCTCTGATTTAACCTGACGGTTAAATTATGAATATATCTCATGTAACTTCTTTACATCCATCGCTGCCATGATTTATAGTGACTTATCGCATAAACAAGCTCATGAACGTGATTTTAATTAATTTCTAATTTAATGGAAACACCTCAATAGCAAAATTGTGTTGTTTTTGTTTCAAAATTGGCAAAGATTTGTGCACATTTGCGATAAAAACGCAACTACAGATACCATGATCACTGAACCTGCTTTTGACACATTGGGCAGTTGGAGTAGGAGAACAGCCCTGCTGGAAAATTAAATCACTCTTCAAGAGTGAACACTTTTTCCTTCCACTCAACTTTCCGTCTGTCTTTTTTTTTTTTTAATGGAACCATAATCATCAAAATTGACAGGAAAAAAAATTTAAATCTATCTTGAGATTCATTTTGTACCAATTCACTAAAATTACATTTCACTTGACCTTATAATTTGTTCATGCAGGGTGTAGAAAACCCTCAAAAGAGGACGAGCTTCAACGAGACTAACCAACTAAAGAAATAATAGCAGCATCAGGGGATAGAAAAGGGGGCTGAACTGGATCCCCGTTTAAAGGATTTTCTAATCAAGTCTGATCTGGTTCTGAACCAGACTTGATCTGGTTCAAGCCGTGAGGTTGGCTCACCAGCAGAGGGAGAGCATGCAACAGGGACCGAGCATTTGAACGCGCAGTTTCGCTTTCTTTAGTAGCCAACGGGATTAAAAGGATTCACCACAGCCAGTCTGACCTTCTCCGGACCGTAGAGCTTGTCCGCGTACTCGTTGAGCAGGTTGAAGGCCTCCGCGGTGCACTTTCTCTCGTTCATGTTGCAGGTGATGAGGATCCCCTGCATTCCCACCTCCAGCTCCCGGGAGCCCTTCCAGCGCTTGCCCTGCTGACCGGACACATAGCGCTTCTTGCTCCGCTTCCTAGACTCGTTCTGCACGGCTGACATGTTATCGACGGGCTTTTCCCCCACGGACGCGAGGTGGAAATATTTTTAGCCTCCTCTCAGATCTCCACTGACAAGGCTACCGTCCAGGTTCCGGTTCTTATTCTCCTCCGGTTTTGAAGCTGCGCAGGCCAAAGAGACCGCAGCTTTCCGCGGGACTTCAGGGTTCAATGAGAAAAATCGATCGGGCACGAGCGGGTTTCCGTTCTCGCACGTGTTCAGGTGAAAACCGTAAACTAGCTGGATCGAGTCACAACATTGCACGTTTGTTGGTTGTCCTCTACGGCGGGTCAAGAAAAAAAAAAAAAAAAAAAAAAAAAAAAAAAAAAAGCGAATAGGAAGCGGGACACCGAGTGAGCTGGGGGACTGAAAAAACTTAAAATAAAACTTAAAATAAAGTTAGTATGAGTCAGAGATGCAAAATTGTCTTTGGTCATTTTGGATATTTCTTATAATACCCAAAATGTTAATGGTTGCATATAGTTTACACTCCTTTTCTAGAACTGGACAATATATGGAATAACAATCATTTAACTTTCAACTTGGGCAATATTACAATCACAAAAGCCATTTTTGGAAGGATAATGCAGCTACATATGGCTTCGTCAGTGACTTTCTTCTTCTGTTAAGGTGTTTCTCCAGATTTTGTTTTTCAGATATTTTTACAAAAAAAAGGGAATAAATCATAGCTTTCATAACTCAGTCCTGGTCTTAAGAGACGGGGTCCAGCTGGACTGCACGAGAGTTTGACCCCGTATGTGATCCATGTGCGCTTTTACTAGGTTTTTTTTTTCTTTTCTTTTGGTGTGTGTGTGGTTTTGGTAACTGATAGTCTGACGGGACAACCCACCCGCTTCTCTACTGTCCGGCTGTGATATCTGCTGTGCTCTTCCTAAGCGTCGAGCTCTAAAGAAATGACCGCAAGAGAATTAATACTTTTTCACATTTGGCCAGGTTGGTTTGACCAACATGTTTGCCTTTATTAAAATATTACTTGATGTATGTATGTATATATATATATATATATTTTTTTTTTTTTTTTTTTTCTGGGTCCAAGTTATGTTTATCTGTTACTGAAATGTGTTTGGTGATCTAAGACACTTATGACAAAGCACTGTGAATGTTAACTACAGAACTACAACTCACTTTGGTCATCAAAAAAATAAATAAATAAAAAATAAAAACCAAAGTGAGGATAAAATCCAACCATTAACATTTTTTTTTACCAAAATTATTAGTTACATGTTTTTCAAATATTGTGCAGCCCTACTGCTTCTGACAGCAAGTTTTTCTTTTCTTTTGTAACTCAGAAGTCCTCATCTTTTGGCTGGTAAATACTAGTGGCACAGTGACAAAGAGCATGCACAGCTGCTCCTCCAGTCGTTCAGCAACTTTTTCTCTGCGGCCGCCTGTATGGAAGTGCAGAGTTGACCTGACAGAGTGAAGACCCAGCAGCAGGGGGAGCCACTGAGCTGCTCTTCATGAGCACAGACTCCCATTTAAAGAACCCGCAGCCTCTCTCTTTGCCCCCCGAGCGGCGAACCGGGCAGCAGTAGAACCCCCGGCCATGATTCGGACCGCCGTTTGACACAACCTGCCGCCTCGCACGGCGACCACAGGTGCACAGAGGGGAAGTGACCTTTGACCCATTTGCTGTGAGAGCCCCACTGAGCCGTTTGGCACAGGAGGAGAGTATGTTTGTTGGCAAAGAGGACAGGATGTTTCTGGGCAGATGCAAAGAGCTAGACGTAGAGGGATGAGGAGGTTTTGGATCAGTATGAATAGTAAATGAGGATTTCAGAGGTTCTCTGTGTTTCGCTGTGGTTGGTTTGGGTCTCATGGTGGATGGATTTGGAGTGGAAGTGTTTTCAGGCAGAAAGGGGTTGGGTAGAACTGGAGAGACCTCGTGTTGATTATTTTTACGACATGTATCTAACCTTAAATGTCCATTCAGTTTGCTCCAATTAACAACTTTCGGCACAGCAAAACATTTCTCCGACTGTCTGCTTGTTGATTGGTGCGGTTCTTCACTTGCATGATTAAAGACTTCAGCATTTGAATTTACAGATTTCCACACCATCGATGAATCTCGTGCATTATTCAGTACTTCTGAGTTGTCTGTTCTCTCGTGTTGTGAAGTGAGGGGCGCTTCGGGTGAATGACCCATTCCGTCCCACTCCTGACATCTGCTGTCGTAATCTGAAACGTAGCCAACCGTTCCACCAGAGACTGCATCCGTTTCAGTCTGATCGAATACCAACACCACGTCATCGTAAGAACCGCACCGCTCATCCGTTTCCACCAGAAGGTCTCGCTCCTCTTCGTCCGCAGGAGATGTTTTGACGACGTTTTGATGACGTCGAGAGGAAATGCAGCCAACCGTGGTGGAGAACAGAACATGGCTGCTGTTTCCGTTACCGTGTGGTGAGCTACAGTTTGACGGAACTGTGGACAAAAGACGAGGAACAACATTTGCTGTCACCAACTTGTCAGTTTGTCCCTTTAAAGGTGCTGTTGTTATGTTCAACAATGTTTTTGGTGATATTAGGCTGTGACACGTTTGACCCGAGCTTGAACTCGGAGGCTCCCCATGAGGAGGATGTTTTTGACGAGCTTTCAGTGAAATATTGGACGATGATGAGCTCTTGCTGCTATGAAGGAAATTTGCCTTTTTCCTGGCATCATCCTGTTTTCCTTGCATTCTTCCTGAAGGAGGGACGTTTTTATTGAAAAGGGATTTGACCATTGATGGAGTCTGTGGGAAAATAAACCAGATAATAGGTTAGTTAAAAAAAGAAATTCAAATTTCATCTCCTACAGCTCAACACTTATAATGGTGCAAGTTGTCACATTTAGCCTCAAACTTTAAAGTATGTTATTGGGACTTGATGTGATTGATGACAGACCAACACATAGCCTGTTGCAATAAGCAATTAAACAAAAGATGCATTAAAATGAGCTCAATAACTTAAATTCTTATGATTAATACTTTTTCAGTAATTTTGTTGACATAAATGTTATAATCCATTGTATTTATGATTTGGGTTGTATTTTATTATTTCTGTTTTATTTATTACTTTGGTTGTGTTCTTATTTTAGATATTTCAAACATACACAACTCAGTTGGTAAGTGTTCTCTACAAAATGAAAGTTTATTGGTTTTTTAACAGGCAAACCTGCATTATTATGCCGTTAACATATCATTTGAAAATGGTCTCAAACCAACAAGATTATTATTTATCGCAATAACTTGTGGGACAATTTATTATCCAGAAAGATTTGTTATTGTGACAGACCTAGTTGTGGAGAATTATGAGTAATAAGGAAAGATGTTGTACGTTTTATAACAGTAAGTTTACTAATACCCCTGAAAAAAATCCACTGCAATCAATTTATTATCCTAAAAATAGAAATATTTACATTTTAAATCTTTTTCACAAGAATGTCTTGGCCAAATTCCTGTGATTGGGACAGTCTGTTTTTAGAAATTCTCTCATCAGGAAATAGTTGGTGTGTGTACTTTAAAGTGTAACAAAACCGCCTGAGGAAGAATAACCCACCTGTAGACAGTTTTTGAAAAATAAATTAAAAATCCATTTAAGAGGGTGGAGCCAAGAAACACTCAGATGCGTGGTGAGTTGTGGGATGAACTGAAGGAGGTGATGCAGAGCTGTGGTCATTACAATTTTTTTTCTGTGAAAAATTTGAATATTGATGCTCACAGAAGTTTTTCAAAAGAAACCTTTTGAATACACTGTACTATTATTATCATCCAGTGTTTTCTTTCTGTTTTCAAGCACAAAACTTTAGAAAGGGGAAGATTATTCTTCATCATTTTCTGAAGTCAGTTTATTGATTATTTAAAATTTAAAACATGAGATCACAAGATGCCAATATTTTACACATAGAAAAGCCTAAAATACAAGGTTGATGCTAAGGAATCTGAGCAGCCTGGGTTTTCTCAGAACGTTGTCGGGTGCCCACTCACCCTCTCCAGGCTCCGGGTGATCTTCAGCACACATCCGTCTCTCATCATTCTGACGGCCAGCCGAGCTGTATTTCGAGCATCATCTAACCCTGAAAAGCAAAACGAAATAAAAAGACTGTCAAAAGGACTCCAAAGTTTGAAAAGGCTGAACTAAAGAAATGTCACTTTCGGTACCGGAATGTTCTCTCCCAGAAAACTGAATCCCCAAATCTTGAAGTGCTCCATTCAGGCCTTTGGGTTTCCGGCTGTAAAAGAGCTGGAGATGAAGAAAGAAGTTAAGCGCAGTGACAAAAATAGATGAGATTCAAATTCACTGTCACTGAGCCCTGATCCAGAATTTTCTTTCAATATCAGGACAGATACAGAAATGTACATCTGATCAGTGCATCTCAAATAAAATAATAATGTTTTATTGCATAGTTCAAGTTAATATAATACACTTCATATCTACCACATTAACTGGAATATTATAAGAAAACATCCACAAACAGTGGGGAAGTTTTGGGATGTTAGTTACCCTGTATGTGCTTCTCAGGTCTATCCAGCTGCAGAGAACATCTGGTTTATGAAGCTGTTTGCGTTTGCACTCATACTGCAAACAAACGGCAAGATCCCAGTCTGAAAGCAACGCAGATAATTTCACTTTAAATACTTTTTGCTTTATGAAAAATCGGAGATATTTTCAAAACACAAAAATGTAATTGCTAACAGTTTAATTGTAAGTATTGTGGTTTTAAAAGGCATGCTACATTTCACTGTTTGGTTTTGTAATTTTCATAAAGCTAAAGCTGGCATTTACAAACTACCTTGGGAATAAATATGTTGTGAAATTTCCTCCTTTTATGCAAAATGGTCACAGCAGTATTTTCAACGTGATGATGCCTTTTTTTTTTTTTTTTACCAGGGAAGTTGAGTGCTCTATATTTTTCTATAAATTTTATTTTGTATTTATTTCCATTTATAAATATTTTGTTGATTAACTTCTTTTAGGGTAGCCAGTTTATATAACCATAACACACCAATAATACCAACATTCTATTACTCAACTCCAGCAGAGAAGAAGCAAGTGCCAAAAAGATTTTTTAAATCACATTCTGATGTAAAGGTGTAAGTGGAGCCCCCTAGCGGTCCACCAAAGTGTAGGTGGATGATATTTTAGGCAATGGGATGGAAAATGGATATGGAAATACATATCCCCCCATATTTCCTTCTTCATATGTAAAAGAAATATTTTGATTAAATGTCATAGTTTTTTCTAATGTGTAAGAAGCATATATATTTTATTTATTTATTTTTTATAAAATCAAAAATTTTTAAGACAGAAGCTAGGTTGGACAGAAGGAAGGAAATAAGAAGGATAAAACTAAATGGGAAGAAGGAGATGAACTTGAAAAGAAAACAACATGTTAGGAAAGAAGGAGGGAAATAATGCATAAAAACAGAAAATACTTTTTTTCAAGATTTCAAGAACAGAACAGAGAAGGAAATACAAAAATGAGGGCAGAACTTTAGACAAATGGATAAAAGACACAAAGTTTTGCACTAAAACATTTTCTTTTACAACACTTTTTTCCATTCTTGCAACCAAGAATTAAAAATAGAAAAAAAAAAAAAAACTGAAATCAAATTTAATATTATTTCAGATCGTTCCAGCCGGCCCAGGTGCCATGACGAACCGACTGTTACCTGACCAGGTGAGGAAAGTGCACAGTTTCTGCGACGTGTCAGAGGCAGAACATGTCTGCTGCTTTTTGGGAAACATCACCCCTTTCTCCAGCTGCAGGTTCTGCACCCAGCGGTTGAACCGAGAGAGGCAAATCTGAAGGGGGACACCGGCTTCTACTTGCACCTATTTAGCGAGCAAAACTCAAGCTGTCAGGCGTGTGTGCGAGGATGTTTCTGAACGTAAAAGCGTCCTGCGTCATTACCTGTGTGATTCCAGTCAGCTCAGTGCAGAACTCGGAGAGAACAGGATGCTCCTGAGGCTGAACGTACGTATGAAACTCAGACTCGACCTCCCCTGAGGATGTGTTCAGCAGGACAGCAGGGAATTCAACTGCAGGGAGAAGAAAAGGAGATGGACTCAAGTTCACATCAGCAAACGCATAGGAAATCAAATTGTTTCAAATCAAAGTGATAAAAATGCAACCAATACTTACTGATTTCCTGACCATAGTTATTTTTCTCTCTCCAACAAGTAGACTCAAAGTCGATCACAATCAAGTATGAAAATATCTGATCTGGAAGAAACGAGCATTATAATAAAAAAAATACATAAAAACGGTCCAGAAAAATAATATGCTTACTTGTCTACAGTAAGCATACAGTATTGTGATATCAATACTCACTTGATATCACTGATTTCTTCAAACCAGAGGTGGACTGACTTCGCTGCCTCAGTAATCCTAATCTCCTTTTGCAGGAAAAAAAAGTAAATCCGGAAACTTAACAGAGATTAATGTACAGTTAAGTATCACAAGGCAGGTTTATTGAAAAAAAAAAATTATATATATATATATATAAAGTTAAAGTTTCTTAAACCAAAACAGAACAAGATGTACGTTACAAAAATGTACGTGAAAAGATAGTTGATGTAAAATACAAAATTAAAACAACAAAACAAAAAGCTGACAACTGATTAGATATGCATGATTTACCCAACATAAATTAGAACTAAAATATCATAAGAATGTATGAACCACAAACTGCATGCATTTATTTAAGTCCTACTCTTTAGTTCTATTCTTGCACGTATTACTTTGTACTGAAGTGAATTTTATGTTGTCGTTTTTTTGTAATTATCTGAACCTTGTGTGCTTTTAGGCCTCAAAAAAACACATTTTATTTTAAGGCACTTCCTGGTTAAAAAAAATAATGGTTGAATGAATCAATTTAGATGACAATAATAATTGATCATACAATTCAAAATCTAATCCGCTGAAAACAAAACCTCACACCAGTTCCTCTTATGGTATCTTCAGTCACTTTGCACTGTAAAACATGGAGGTATAACACTTCATTTGCCTTTAAATTCAGCTCTCGCTGAGGTTTCTGGTGTGATCTGGAAGCAGTCTAATTCACTGAGCAATTACATTGCTGTCAACAATAACAAAAACCCAATTGAAAACATAATATAAAATTAACAGTGCACTTTTTTGAGAAATAACATTAATCTTTAAGGCCCTTAAAAGTAGGAAACCTAAATATTGGAACTATGCGGTCACGTTTTTTTGTCAAAATGTGTTAGCTGTAGGGGCCTAATGAGCTAATTCACTTACTTTGCAAGTTTTCTTGTAGCCATATCCGTCGTTTGATGCAAATCCGTCCCAAATATTATTATCGCAACGTAAATAGAAATTTCTTGCTGCATAACCTGAAAACTCAAAAATTGCCGCTGTTTTTTTCAAACATTAATTAGTAAATCGAAGCTCGATTAGTTTGTTCTGTAAGGCAGCGACGTCGAACGCAGAGCTGCAGGGAAACAGCCAACAGTCTAAAAAAACGCAGTTCCGGTACAGCGTTTTACATCAAAATAAAAGCACAATTGTTATCGCAATAATAAGATTTATACAAACAAGAGTGAAAACATTGGGAATATTTATTAATTTGAATGCGATAGAAGGAATAAAAACTTGATTAACCGTCCGAAAATCTTAAAATTATCCAGTAAATGCAAACTGAAAACCCAATGGTAGTTTATTCTGAAATGCAGTTTTAAGAAGTTGTCAACATCCGCCCTACCCTTGGAACAACATTCAGTAACGTGCTCTGAAGTGTGTTTCTGTCCCTATGGACTCATCCGGACCCCTAACATCTGGTAATTTTTCAATTCTAAGTTTTTCTTTAGGTTTAACATATTTCAGTACTTTTAGGGTGTCGTATTTAAGCTAAAAACGAAATACACGGATTGTTAAGCCAACGATTCTTTGGATTTTAACATTATTTTATATAGATAAAGGCTCGTATCACGTGGAAAAACTTCTATAACGATTGTTATTATTTAACAGTGTGATGTTTGGCTCAGATCTCCGTTATTCCCCTCTTTACTTTTAGCTCTGCAATGTCAGATTAAAACACTCATGAGTTATCAAAATTAGGCAAACAATAACAACGCGAATTTTCAAAAGTAGCGTGTTTTGAATTACTGTCAGTCTCTCATATCTTTATGAAGGAAATATGGCTCAGGCTTGCAGCATTCCTTCAGTTTGAAAAGGTTTCAGTCAGTGGAAGGTCTGAATTTCGCAGCATCCTGATTGGATTCTTTTCTTTCCAGTCATTGTGTTGTAGATCTGCTGCTGTATTTTCGAATCACTGTCCTGCTAATGACCCAGTTTGGATCCAGTGTCATCTGTTGGGCATCTAAGAGTTCTTGATCACCTGTAGGAGCAAAACAATGACTGGTAAATCTTCCAGATAAAACATATTTGTTTAATAAATGTCCAGTTGGACTCTCTGACTGTGGGGTGAATTTTCATATTATTAGGAAAAAGTGCAATTTCAATGCTATAGGTAAATATTAGAATCTTTTTGTAGTTGTGATTAACCTACAAATTGGTCAAACATGTAAAAATGGTCAAATGTGTACAAATAAAATGCAACAAACCTTTCAAATGGTTCAGAAAGTGCAGTTAATAATTCTAAACACTAAAGTGTGAAAAGTCACAAAAACTGTTCGCAGTTCTGTTAACCCACACCAGAACCTCTTCCATCGTCACATTCAAACCGTGTGGATTTCAAATGCTCTTTCATGGGTTTCCTTCACTGTAGACACATCGGCCTAAGCATGGAGTGCTCCTCATCTCCAAACGTCCCGAGCGGCAAAAAGAAAAGACAAAATGAAGCTCCATCTGCTCAGGAGGATGTCAAAAGAAGGAAGACTGAAGAGGAAGGCTACGAAGACCTCCAGCGTCGGGCTAGCAGTTCAGCGAAGGTGTCGGTGCGTCTCGATCGCTTGGAGCAGCCGATCACCATGGCTCAGCTGATGGAGCTGCTTCATTTTGCTGCTCTGGGGAAATCCAGGGGTATCAAACAACCGAGGTAGCGTTTCTCCCGTCGGCTTAGTCTCTGATTCATTCACGATAGACTCACGTCATTTCTGCATTCCTGTCCACACCAGCTGGTGTCGTCTCCACCATCAGAGGAAGATCAGCCGTATAAATGTTGCGATCGTGGACGGTGTGACGCAGAGTCTCTTCTATAACCACTACCTTTCGATGGAGCACCTCCGGAGCATCTACTCCACCGTGAGGAACTGGGGGCGGGGTGACAGAGGTTCTGAATATACTGTAGACGCCTTACTTACTTTAACTTATTTGCTGCTGACAGAGAATTACATTCACTCCATCTGACGATGTGGCATCTGACATCTTCAGCCTTGAAGTTCCGGAGGTGGATTTTTTATCTCTCTCTGCATCAGAGGAGGCGCTTCATGAAGGTGAGGGGCGCAGCTCGAATGTTGTTGCTATGGATACAACTAGCAAACAACAAGATGTGTGGTAACAATCTGTAAAGCATCAATTACTGTTCTACGGAAGAGGATTAGGGATAATGGGAAAAAAAACGTCTCAAGATTACAGTCACAATTCTAAGAAAAAAGTCAAAATGTTGAAATTAAAGTCAAAACTTTTGAAATTAAAGTGAGAATTCTGTGGAAAAAAATTCTAAATTTTAAAGTTAAAGACACAATTTTGAGAATAAAGTCAGAATTTTTAGATTAAAGTTAGAATCCTGAGGAAAATGTTCAAATTCTGAGAAAAGAAACCAGAATTTAGATTTTTTCAGTGACCCTAGTCTGCTTTCATACTGTTCAGACTTTTTCTTATTGATCACTATTTCAAACTTTAGTTCCTGACTGTAACCAGGGACAAAACCTGATTACGTTCAGGTTTTGTGAAAACACTTTGTAGTA
Source organism: Poeciliopsis turrubarensis (assembly GCA_010277015.1). Classification (NCBI taxonomy): domain Eukaryota; kingdom Metazoa; phylum Chordata; class Actinopteri; order Cyprinodontiformes; family Poeciliidae; genus Poeciliopsis; species Poeciliopsis turrubarensis. Next base: position 2,566,655 of record VMRN01000063.1, read on the forward strand.
TTTATTCACATCTATTTATTTCTGCTATGATGCTGTGTTTCAGCGGGAGTTTCAGTAAAAACAAAACCAAAAAAATTATCAGATGAACTTTGTGTGTTTTTGCTTCTTCAGCTCTGAGGAATCACCCAGTTATCACTGCGTTTGGCACACAGAGGAGGGGACTGACTGCATATCTGCTTAGCCAACAGCAGATGATAAAAAATCACTATCCAGTCAAGGGTAAAAAATTTAGTTTGATTTCTAAATTGTAAAATGTTATTTATTCTGATTTTATCTTCCATAATAAAACTTATTAAAGGCATAGATGGTGAATCAGTTTTATTCCAGCTGAATCTTTTGTAAATAAGCAAACCTCCACATTACCTTCCACTTGTTTGGAGTTTTTCAGTATTACAAACTTACTCTGTTTTTAAATTGTATTAATTATGGTGAGTAAAATGCTAAGCTAGTTTTAAATTCATCCACCCCAAAGAAACAATATGTTTTTAAAGTTTTGCTTTTAAACACAGATTTGTTCTGCACCTTTATTTGATCAAGGACTTCCAGGTTTCGAGGACTTTATGTGCACAGCCAGCAATGTCAGTGCAAGTGATGACAGCCCGCTGTATGGACTGGACTGTGAAATGGTGAGTGAGTCCTTCCTTCCTTCCTTTTCTGCTTCCTTCTGTCCTTCCTGGTTTTCTGCCTTCCTTCCTTCCTTGCAGTCTGTGAGCTTGGACAGTAATTTTAGGAGTTTTTTTTTTTTTGTGGTTTTGGGAAGTGACGGTCTGACGGACACCCTCTCCCAGTTCCCCACTGTCTGACCGTTAGCATCACGCTAAGAGCAGAGTTAAACACTGGACTGCTGCAGTGCGTCAGTCTTCATATTTTCCACTCTGTTCCTCGTTGCATTTCAGTGTCAGACAATGAAAGGAAACGAGTTGGCTCGTGTCTCTCTGGTGGACGGCAATGGGAACTGCTTACTGGATGAACTGGTGAAACCTCAAAACCTTGTCATCAATTACCTAACGAAGTATGCTAGCTCGCGCACACACACACACACAGTCATGTTTTTGTGTCTTGTGAGGACTTACTATTGACTTCCATTCATTTTCTACTGCCTAACTCTAGCCATAACATAGCTAACCCAAAAACAGTGTTTCCCTCAAGGGGACCAAAAAATGTCACCATAATAACAGTGGTTCCCACAACCCACATTGTAGACAGACATAGGTCCCCACCTGCTTCACACACACATAAATATATACATTAGCTATATCTTCATAATAGGTCATCACAATGTAGTATGTGTTGGAAAAAATGGCCTTAGGTGGTGAGAAATGCTAAAACGCACACAAGGCTTATATTTAACTTCCCTTTTGAATTAATAGTCTTTCTGAATGGAATCTGAAGGTAAAAGGTTATTTGGTTTGTTTAATCAGGTTCTCAGGCATCACTGCAGCCATGTTGAGACCGATCACCACCACGCTGCGGGACGTTCAGGCAAAGATCAGGACACTGTTACCGGATAATGCCGTTCTAGTGGGCCACTCCCTGAACAATGACCTCAAAGCACTCAAAGTAAGTCACTAAGAGACTTACATGATGTTCAGTCTCAGCATGTAAACGTTTCAGCACCAAAGTCTGTTTGATTGTAATTATCAACCATATTTTTTAAATAATTTTTTTCTGAACCTATAGTTTCCATTTACAGTTTCCATCTTTTCTTAAGGCTTGTTTATTGTAAGTTTAAAGATTTCTATACTTTATTGGCAGAATTTGTACATTTGCTGCTATTCAGGAGGGAGTTAAAGAGCGCAAACATTTTCACTCAACTGTTTTGCTTTGTCTGCGAATCGCTTTCTTGCTATACTCTGCAACATTTTAAAATAAATAAATAAAATCGATATCAGCAGGTCAGGTTTTTGTAAACATTGGTAATCAGCCAGAAAAGTTCAATCAGTGCATCCCTACAAAAAAACAATGAAATTTCCACAAAGTCGTGGTTTTAAAACCGTTGTGACTTCCCGTCCACAACAACAGCTCATCCACCCTCACGTGATCGACACCGCCCTGCTGTACAGGAAAGAACACGGACAGAAGTTTAAGCTGAAGGTTCTGGCCGAGGTGGTGCTGAAGTGAGTTCCCGTTCAGAAGTGAGTTCCGTGTGTCTGTCACACAGTTGGTCATTGTTCCGCCCGCGTCTCAGGAGGCGGATCCAAACCGAGGACCAGAGGGGTCACAATCCCACCGAGGACGCCTTGGCAGCGCTGGATCTGGCCCGGTACTTCATCAGAATGGGGCCGCTCCAGGTGACGGGCCGCTTTTGCAAACAGCGCAGATGCTCCAGGTTCTTTACAGACGTTAAAACCTGCTGTTCACTCTGGCAGGTTGTGGAGGTTCACCTGGAGGAGCTGTGGGGGTGGAGCTTAGAGGAGTCCCCCAACTACACACCTGACCCCACACCAAGTTACAGGTGGGCACAAGTATTCACAGCTCTTTATGTTCTGTTCTGTTCTATTGGGTTTTATGTTCTATTTCGCAACACGTCATCTGATGGGATTTTATAAAAAGTAAAGAACATCTATAATGACTCTGAAGAATTTGAATTAATATGAAGTACAATGACTTTTCATTTCTCTTGTGGGGTCAATGAAGTATTTGAACTTGAATTTGACAAAGTAATTTCAGTCAAACAAACATTCCAATAGATCCTAGATGAAAAACACGTCGTCAAGTTCAGTTTATTACTGAAATTGGTCCAAAAAGATTTTTGTTTACAGGGTAAAGGGAAGATCCTTTTGAGAAATCCCTTTTTTATTATTTCTCAGAGAAAAGATTGGTTACAGAAAGCAAAGTGATTTTTTTTTTTTTAATATTGGGTTATAGCATTTAATTTGAGCAGGAAGATGATTTACCTGAACACAAATCAATTTGTTTAATGTAATGCATATGTCATTCCTAATACTTCAATGACTTGTTGAGGGTCACGGTCAGCTGGTCTGATATTTTATACGTTGAAAGTTTTTGCTGGTGTTTTGTTCAGTCAATCTAATTTAATGAGTTTTCAAAACTTTAAATTTTGTTATATTTTAGTTTAATTTTCCCTGCTGTCGAATGGAGAATACTATCGCAATACATTATTAATGACAGTAATATTCACAGTTTCAATTCACATAATAGTGAATTGAAACTGTCTTTTTTTTTTTTTTTTTAATTAATTCGAATTATTTTAATCTCTAAAGTGTAGCTTTGGAGACATTTGAAAACTTACCTTGAAAAATGCTTTAATTTTACGGCAGGTAAAACGTACGAACCCTGTATCTATGGAAACCCAGCAGATTGGATCTGTTCTATTCTGTTTTATTCTGAAAATAAACTTCGGCACAAAAAGTGCTTTTTTTTTTTTTTCTTGTCATGTCTTGCTTCCTCTAATTCCCCTGAGCTTCACTGATGGAGTAAAAAAAATTTTAAAAACTTTCACATGATACTTTATAAAGCGTTTTCATCCTGATCCAAACAGCAGCTGTTCCTCTCTCTGCCTCAATAAATGAGAAAATCAGTGAAACTGTTGTGTTTTTGCTTCAGTTTTTAACACCCTCTCTCTCTCTCTCTCTCTCTCTCTCTCTCTCTCTCTCTCTCTCTCTCTCTCTCTCTC
>VMRN01000063.1:2570301-2612502 GCA_010277015.1 Poeciliopsis turrubarensis
CTCTCTCTCTCTCTCTCTCTCTCTCTCTCTCTCTCTCTCTCTCTCTCCCTCCCTCTCTCTCTCTCGCGCAGGTTTGCAGACATTTTGCAGAGCCTCAGCCGCCCCGTCGCATTTCTGGGAAAGCGCTCCTACGTTGATCTGGACCTGTCCCGTCAGCGCTGGTACAGATCTGACAAAGAGGTGAACATTTGAAACGGTTGCAGTTTTCTCCCCTCTGAATAACCAACAGCCTCTTTAGTTTATCTGTTATCAAGAAAAAAAAAAAAAACCAGATGTTTTTAGTTGCGTTGACGGCCCCCTCTGGCGCTGCAGTAATCCCGTTCCTTCTGCAGATGCTCTTCTCCTTCAAGAACCAGACGAGTCGCTTGTTCCTGTCTGTCCTTCGCTTTTCGTCCTTCTCAGACCATCTGAAAGAAAACTACGTTCACCGTCTCCACCAGCAGCAGCTGCATCACGACGTGAGCCCGTCGCTACGCTCGGTAGACGTTGCGCTTGTGCAGGTGGTGTAAAAAGCGTGTGTGTTTTTAATCTGCAGGTTTCCGCAGTCCTCCGGGACATGTGCACCGTGTTTTCCGGGCCGTTTCCAGCCAACTTTTCCAAAAGAGAAGTGAAGCGGCTGTTTGGTTGCTGCGGGCCGGTCCACAAAGTCCAAATGTGGAACACAGGAGTCAGGGTGGGTTTTATGTTTATGTTTGTTCATCATGCAAAGAAAAAGAAAAAAAAAAAGAAGAACGACTTTCACCGTCTCCAGATGAGGTTGGTCACTTCTTCTTCTTCTTCTTCTTGTTGAATTATATTTAATTTGCAGATTCACGCCAAGGTGGAGTTTCAGATGCTAGAAGGAGCGACGCTCGCGTTAGAAGTTCTGAATGGGTTCAGCGTGTCGGGTCATACCATCAAGGTAGAGCTTCTCCATTCGCTCTTTCTTATTCCTCCACTATTCATGTATTTTAACTTTTGTGTTTGTCATTGTAGAATCAATTTCTGCCAAATAACTCAAATCTTCCAGAAAAAAAAAATCCTAATTTCTGACTTTGAAAAGTTAAAAATTTGTTGGAAAAAATAAAAGAGATATGAGACATTTTCAATAAAAAATGTGGAAATTTTAAAAGTTTCAGATCTCCACTTCTCTAAAGTTTTCTGTTTAATCTGAATTTTTTTGTTTTTCTACTTTTTGTTAGGCAAACTTTCAGCTTAAACTCTTAAATTCTGAGGGTTTTTGTCTGCAGAATTTTTTATTGTTAGACTGAGAAATCTCTTGGCTTTTTCTAGCAAATTTTCAACTTAAACTCAGAAATGTGCATTTAAAAAAATCCTGAAAAAAATCAATGTTCTAAGCTCAGAAATGTTCTTGTTTTCTAAAAAAAATGTCTGATATTTTTCGGCAGACGTACAAATTTTTAACTACAAGACCTTGTTTCTGAACACAGTCTTGACCAGTAAGGCTGATTCTGATTCCTCGTATCCCTTTAGACATCGCTGTTCCTCTCAAACCTTTGTAGAGTTTTCTAAAAATGTTATTTATATGTTTTATGTATTTTCCAGGTGCAGAGGCCTGTGAAAGAGTCAATGCTGGACTTGGATCTGAATCTGGACGCTCTCATGTGCGACCGAGTTAACAGCAATCAGCTTTACGTCAGTAGACTGACTCAGGAAGTGGCTGAGGGTCTTAACGTTTCTGCTACAGTCAACGGCCGTCTGCCAGGATGGAGACCTGATGGTTACCATCCTGGCAGGCAAACGAACGGGCTGCTACAGACGGCTAAAGTAAACGGCAAACAGCTGCATCCCTGGACCACCGCACCGGACCTGACTGAGGAAAGTCTCAGAGAGACATTCAGTCATTTTGGGTCAATCAAAAGCGTCACCCTGCCCCGTATACATGCAAGGCATGCATGCATTGGTGGGTGAACGACGTGTCGTTAGTTTTTTTTTGTTGTTGTTTTTTTTTTTCCATGTTCACGAGACGTTTTGCAGAAATGTACAGCCTGACCGTGTGTGTTTGACAGAGTTTGAGAGTTCCGATGGCAAACAAGCGGCACTCGGCTCCTCGCAGGACCTGCTGAAAAACGGGTATCCAACATGGCCGTCTATCACCCCACCACACATACATTCCTGGGTTGGCATGGCGACATCGAGGAAGACACAAGACGAAGAGGAGGAAGCCATGGACGAGCAGAGACCTGACTCTTTTAACTACGATGGGACTCAGAGGGTAAATGCGCGTTGTTTACCTCAGACGTCAGAACTGGAAACTGAGGATTAAGGCTTTTCTGTTTTAATTCCAGGCTAAATGCTGTTCTATCATTACTGTTTCATTTCTAATGTTGAATCAGTATTTCTAAAGCTGGTGTGCGAGTTTTAGGAAAGAAATTGTTTTCCACATATTTGTTAAAGTCGTCTCTATGTCCTGACAGTATGAGACAGATACTCCACCAATCAGAGCAAAGAGGCGGGTCCTGTCGATCATCATGCTCATGTGTGCGCTGCTCAGAGTGCTAATTGCAGAGAAACAACTTATCTTAGCAGAAAATCCATTTACTGTATCTGCCATCATTGGTGGCCATGCTAAATAGCTACGTTGATTGGCAGCGCTAAGACCCTCCTCCTGGCTCTGATTGGTTGTTCCTGATTGAGCCGTGCATTTCTGTAGTTAGCTTGAATTTTTGTCACAGATGATCTCATCTACTACTTTCATGATTTAATGACATATGTAACATGTAAAAAAAAAAACATTTTTTTTATTATTAGAAAAGTTACATAACACCGCCTTAACAAGAGCGATTGTGTCGTAGTCCTGACTGGACCTGTTCTTAACATCCTGCTTTAATTATATTCTGCTGTAAAACCCGTCATTCATCCGTTAATAACTCCCTTAAACGTATCCATTATTAGTTGTAGCAATAGATTTTATTAGAGAAATATTTATTTTAGATGTAAAAAAAAAATAATAATAAAAAACTAAATTCACACCAGTCAAGTGCAATATGACTATATAATAAAGGATAGGTAAAGTGAGCCTCCCTGTGTTTACCCAACCACGTCATCAACCCGGCATGCATTAACTCAGTACAGCCAAAAGGCTCACGGAATTACCGCAACACATGGAGAGCGAACAGCAGCGACGACTGTCAAAAACTGAGCGTTTCCGGCCGCGTTTAACCACATGATGCCACCTACTGTGACTTTCAGGTATTGCACCAAACAAAAATACATTGAAACCCCCCAAAATATGGTTCTAAGAGTTTGAGTTTTGTGTTGGTGTGAAGCCTCCACTTCCAACTTTGATCAACCTTTTATTATAAACGTATAAATTTGAACCAAATAAAAATGCAAACCTTAATCAAACCACACTCTTCAATCGACGTGCTGCTGACAGGCGAGCATTGATCATTAAGGCGGTGTGAGTGTTGTCAAGGTGAAAACTGGGTAACCAGTTTGAAAATGATTTGGGGTGCAGTCAAATTTAATATGAAATGCACATAAAAAAAAAAAAAAGCATTTTTTTTTATTGGTATATTTTGTCATGTTGAGCACATCATCAAAACTCCACTTTGTCTCTTGTAGAATCAGGAAGTGAGTCTCCTGAATAAGCTGGACCGCCGACTGAGCAGAGTCTTCAACTCGCTCCCAGACGGGACCTTGTGTGTGGTGCTGCTGCTTGGACACAACAGGTAAAAAAAATAAATAATTTAAAATGTATATTGCACAGATTGCACAAATTTTGCCCTCAAGTTTCATATTTCTGAGCATCTCTTTTGTTCTTCTTGCTGCAGAGGTTTTGATCATCCCGGTTTATGTTTTGTGGAAGTCAAAAACGGATTTTAAAGGGAACAAAGAGTGCGTCTGGGGAAACACCCTGAAAACTCCTGAACAGCTTCGGAGCGACATCGGCAGCCTTCGGAAGAATCTCAGCAAAACAAGCAGATCTTTGTCAGACCATTAAACATCACGGGGACAGAACGCACTGTTTTTTAAAAAAAATACTTTGTGGGTTGAAGAGGCTGGAAAAAGTCTTAATGGCATCAAATTTTTACATCAATGTTAATATAATTAGTCCTATAAAAGGCTGTTTTAAAACAATAGTATTTAATACATCAGCTATGTTTTTCATTATTTTTTATTTAATGGACTTTAAAAAAGGTTTAGGCAATGCTTATTTTAAAATAAAAAAAAATGAAGCGATTGTATTTGTAAAAAAAGAAAAAGACATCGTTTTAAACCTTTTAAATACATTTTTGTTCCAAGGTAGAAAAAAAAATGCTAACAGAAACAATTACTAAGAAACATTCTTTAATTTTTTCCTCTCTTTTAAAAGGAAATTTAAGGATTTTTAAACTCATACAAAAATGTTTTAAATTGTACATCTTTTTGTGCTGACAGCATACTTTGACATCGTTACAAAACATTGAACACAAATGGAAAAAAAAAAAACCAGAAAAAAAAAAAAGCACCTTTCATGAAGGGTGAAAATGCCATCAACAATAAATATCACAATCTCAATTAGAAGCTCACATTTGTCTGATAAAACTGAGGAAGAAGACCATTTTCTTAAAATGAGAAAAAACAAAAAAGGTTGACTGTGTTAAAACTAAATAATCCTGATGGGATTTATTAAATGGCATTTCTATCTTAGGAAAACAGATTTACAGGAATACAAACACTGGGAAAATGGGCACTCTCTCACACAAGCACAAATAAATTCACTCACAAAAAAAAAATATATATATAAGACTGATTAGAGACATCTCTCAATAAAATTTATGAATGCATTCAAAGTGCCAAATGGCTGTGGAGGCAGATTCCAGTCTGAACACATCAGTGAATAAGTGAAACTCTCTGCACTTTATACATGTTTGAGATATACATAGTCATTTCTGAGGAGGTGCCTGCTCCTCTAGTATAAGATCAGAATATGGCAGCTGCTGTTATGGCTTGTTTAAATTTTTTTTTGTTGTTTTTATTTTCTTTTTTTTGCTTTCAAAACTTGTGTTAAATGTCTCGGCTGGTAGCTTTGGACACTTTATCCGCAAGTGCTGAATGAGAGCATGAAGGTGGGGCATGCAGCACTCTGTGCTTTATGACCCTGGAGGAGCGTGCACCAAGTGTTGAGGAGGAGAGGCCGACCAGGGGCGGCGGCCCAGAGCGGCGGCCCGCATGGGGTGGCTGCCTCCCTGCTCTACCAGACTTCTGGGACTTCGAACAGGGAGGTTGTAGAATCTGACGCTGGAACCAAAGATGGAGACAGTCTCAAGTTAGGAAAAAATATTAAATTCATTGAAAAATCTGAACCTTTTTAATTCCCACAATTTCAGTGTCAAATTTTGTGTGTCATGCGTTTTCCAGCCACATACTATAATTATATAGCACAATCAAGTAATAAAAATACTATACATCATATACAACTTAAAAGAAATTTGACTTTGTAATTTCACATCTTGAAATTGGGCCTCTGTCTCTTTAAGAAACTCCTGCTCTTTCTGAAACTCCACCTTCAAGAAGTCATCACAACATGGCCTTTCTATTAATCCTTTGATGGTTTTACCAGCGTTGCACTGAGAAGTAGCTCCTATGATGAGCTCAGCAGATTGGCAGCTCCACCACGTGTTTGCTAATTGCTGCTTGCTAGTCTGAAGGAGCCGAGTGAATGAGTCAATGGGCTGCTCTGTGAGGCAGGAGCTCCGACCACATTGGCGGAGCTAGATCCACCCAGACGTTTTGCACAGTTGAATAGTTGCCACAGAAAATCAAGTGATTTCTCAAACATGCATGAGAATCAAAGCCACACTGCAGGTTTGTTTTTAATGAGGGAATAAAATGCTGCAAAGCTAAAAATAAAAAACAGGTCGACTTTAATTAATTCTGCGTCTTTAAAATCAGTTTTGTGATTGATGCCTTAATTTCACAGAATTCCAAGACATCAATATCAGTGTTTTGTTTTGCATCAATTCAAGAACCTTTGATGTAAATGATGCTTCCAGCCTGGGACTCTGGGGCAGAAATGATCGTTTCCTTGGGAGTTGCAGGCTGAACATTTCAGTTTAGTCTCATCTTATCCAACATTCTGAATATTCAGGCTTCTCTTTTCTTTAACTTTTAAATAAGCGCTTCATTTTTTTTTGCTTTGGCAAAGCAGCAAGTAGTAGTTTAAATAGAATTTATACGTTATTCTAAAATGTTTGTATTTTAGTTTGAAGTACGCAACAAATGTTTTAATGGAGGACAAATTATTGACAGTAATTGAACAATTAGCCTATAGATCCTTTTAAAAGAAAGCCTAATTGCAGCCAGTCTTTGATGAATCTGCACAGGTGGAGTCCTAGTTATCAAATCCAAAACGCTTCACATCAGCATCTATCATGAACAGAACTACCAACCCGCCCCGCCAGGTAACTGCAGCAGTGAATAACTCACCGTCAGACTTCTTCTTCTTGCTTTTTTGACCTTTCCTTCCTGGGACTGTTGGGGTTTGGTGCCAGGTGGCCGTCCCGTCAGCGTAGCTGCCCGAGTCGGCGCCTTCTGGACTTTTAGCATCTGCGACTGGGCTTGGTTCGGCCGAATACGAAGAATTTCTGCAGGAGAAAACGAAACGTGAAGCAACGGCAGAGAGAACCTGGACAGCACAGGAGTCGTCCTTCCACCTACGTCATCTTCAGCCAGCCTTCTGACGTCTTGCTCTCCACGGCTTCAACGCTCGCCTGACCGCCGACATCTGGAGGGAGAAACGGTGCAGACGAGTTTAGATCCGGAATCAATACCAATCTGGTGGAAACCCAGCAGAAAGTGGACCAAGAAAACCTCAAGCTACGCTTGATACACTACATTTTCCTAGTCGGAACATTGAAAACCCCCCACAAAATCTCGCCAAGTATTATTGTCCAAATATCTTAGTACACATGAATTAAGACAAAACTACTTTACAAATACCTTCTCAGTTTTTAGGTCACTTTGAAAGTCCTAATTCCACCGGCAGATTATTTCACCGAAAACACATTTTTCCCACGTTGTAAGTGAAATAATCTGTCAGTAAACAAGCACTTTTTCAGCAATATGAAGGAATTGTTGACTTAAAATAATCGAATTTTTGTTGAAAAGTTAGTTGTAAATTAGTGGAGTTTTATTTTAAGTGCACTAAGATATTTGCACAACTAGACAAAAATACTTGGTGAGATTTTGTTTTTGCAGCAAAAAAAAAAAAAGTTTCTCCTTGAACAAACTGTCCCAACTACTTAATCCGAAAGTAGGTAGGACTTTTGGATATATATAAAATATATACTGAAAAAAAGACTATCGTGTTCAAGTTGGGCTGAAGGACACAGCCTATTAGCAAAGCTATTCAAGCCTAAAATAGCATCTCAACGCTAAACATTTTGCAGCTAGCACAAGACGTCTCCAATGCTAAAGTCAGCATCCAGTCCACATTTCTAAGGAAGAACTTTCTTTCAAAGTAGCTACATGGTTGAATAACACATTATTCAACCATGCTGTCCCCCTCGGACAGCCCCACAAATACATCCATATTCTCTCACACACCATCATATTTGATCTTTTTGCTGCCAGTGCTGTCTGGGAATGAGTAGTGGTTCCAGCCGTCCCCGCTGATGCCATCGTCGCCTCCCTGCTCCCCCTGAGTGGGACTGATGCTGCGTTTCCTCCTAGAATAAAATCAGCAAACCTCAAACTAAAAGCATGTATGCACAAGCTAGAACACAGAAGGGAAAAAACAAAAAACAAAAAAAAAAAAAAAAAAAAAAAAAACGCTGAATGATGTGTGGAGAAAGCCGCTTGCGGCCCCACCTGGGGAACCCAAACCCGGCAGACGTAGTGGAAGAGGGGTAGTGGGGCTTCACCCAGCCGTCGTCCCGCCAGGTTTTAGCTGGCTGGCCGAGCTTCTCCTTCTCCTGCTGCTTCCCCTGGATGTAGTCTGCGTACGTCTGGATCTTGTAGCTCTCTGCGTAGCGGCTGGTGTTCATAGCTGGTGGAACAGAGCTCCTATTAACGCCCAACGGCGGTTCATCCCTCCAGCCCGGCTGCGTGAGACTTACCGATCTGCACCTGGTCCGTCTGACTTAGAGAGACGAAGGCTGAGGTGTCGTCTATCCACGACACCTGGATGTTACCTGGGTGTGTACGACAAACAAAAAGCAGCATCAACAGAGTAGTATTGGTTTAAAAGCAGAATACATACATATGCTGATACCTTACCAAAGGCACTGAAGAGCTGGTAGAGGTCACTTGTCTTCCACTCCTTGGGGAAGGTCACGTATAGGACATGGTCTCTCTTCGGCTGCACTGTTGAAGGAAAATAAAAGAGTTAAGGATTTGAGAACGGTTCATTTAGAAAATCTACTTTTTAAAAATATATTGCGTTGCTAAAACAATTTTCAGACTGACGCCAATGCTATTCAAAGGCCAAACTCTAAAAACCCTAAAACTAGATTCCAGTCTAGTTTTCTCCCCCCCTCTTACAGCCACCGCCTCAAAAACAAATACTTACAGCTGAACCCACAATAGGAAAAGAACAACTAAAAAGAAATTAGAGAAAGTTGCGTTTCGATAGTTTTCTTACAATCTGGTCCGGTGATATTGAGGTAGGGTATGTCGATAATCCGCATCAGAAAGAGCCTAAGTCAACAAAAAACAGATTTTAAAGTTGTAAAACAAGAAACATAATCTTGAGCAATTTAATAAAAAAAAAAGCAAATACATCGCTCACTTGTTGAAAAAAGGTTCAACTAGTTTCGATCTGGGGGAGATGTAAGATATCGGCGGCATCAGGAAAGAACCTGCGAAAGAAAGTCGAGAAAATTCAAACGTGTGTTTAAAATCCAAATCAAATAGTTGAGAGTTTACAATCTAGTGTCAGTAGACTCGTCACCATTTGATGGTGAATTGTTCCTGTAATTATTGCAATAAACAATAATTTTGTGCGCAACACTTCACACTGGAACTAGAAGACATTTGAAATATCTTTAATTAAACCAACCAAGAACAACAAATGAAATGGAAATGAAGCCCCCACACACACACACACACACACACACACACACACACACACACACACACACACACACACACACACACGACCCGAAGCAGAACTGAAATTGGTTGTTTTACCCAGGTGGTTGGCCATGGAGACGAAACACAGGCCGGTGATGTAAGCGTCGTATCCGGCCTCGTGGAGCTGCTCCTGAGCCGTGTCGTAGCTGGGGAACCCCTCGGCGGTTTCTATCGGCGACGAAGGCAGAAAAAACATCCAGCGCTTGACTTTTGGGCTCATCACCAGGCATTTCAGACCCTCCCCCTTCCCAGTGGACTGACTCACCAACTTGCGGTGGCTTGAACGGAGTTTCTTTCACTTGTTTTTCCAGCTCTCCCAGAGACGTGTTGTTGATCAGCTCCTGTTGGACAGATGGAAGATCTTTGCTCAGAAAACAGATTCATCATTGCTGACAGAATCAGAACAGTGAGGTTGGTTTGTACCTTAAATGGCTGAGTGGAGGCCATCAGCTTTGTGTCTAGAAGTCTACAAGTGGATAAAAAGCAAATCGGTAAATCATCCGAAACACACAAAGAAAAAAAAAACAAAAAAAAAAAAACAACACTAGGGCTGGATGATATGGCTGAGAAATATACCACAAAATAAGTGTTTCATATTGGTTGATAGATAATTATCAATTCGTTTTTTGTTTTAAATGGAGGTGGAAGATAACCGTCGGCCCCATAAATTGTAACATCTTTATCAGTATGATATAAAGAATAGCACCATAACACGTTTGGTGGGTTTAGTTGTTTTTTTTTTTTAATAAAATCATACGCTCTATTTCAAGTTACAGCAGTATAGTTGGAGAAAACAACTTTATTATTATTTTAACTTCCCTCATGTCATAAAACTGTCAATTTTCACGAATAAATAAATGAAGTTATTGCGCACGCCTAGTTTTAAAAATCTGACATCCTGCCAAGCCGGAGGCGTTTTTCTCGCCAAAACAGTTTTTTTTTTTTTAATACAGTCAACTGAAACTGCTGCTGCACAAGTTACACAACAGGTTGTTGCTAGGTAACCACAAGTTACTAAAGTTGTTACCAGGTAAGCAGAGAGTGAGTGAGTTAGCTGATGCTGTGCTTAGCTTGCCATGAAAGGTGTAGGTTGTCTATATCAGCCAGAATGCTGAGCAGTTCTGGAGTTCAGTGAATCTATCGATACTCATCACGTTTCTATCGTGACATTTATTGTTACAGAATGATCATCCAGCCCTAGCAAAAACCAAGTAGTTTAAGACAGAAATGCATCTTTTCCTAAAAGAAACATTACCTTGGGAAAACACACATTGCAACTTCTTTAAAGTCTTGAAGGTCCTTAAGAAAAGAGTAGGGACATAATCAGACAGGTTTGAAGTTTAAAACGAGTCATGCAACACGACAGGAATGGAGAAAGGATTGACTTTTACCTCTGGCAGCGGACAGTAGAACTGGTGGATGGTGTGCATCACATCCAGAAGCATGTTGTGGCCAACCACCAGTTTACCCTGCGAGTCAGAACCGCAAACCATAACATTACGAAAAAAACTCTGCATTCTTCCTTTTAAAACCAAGGGTAGGCGATATGGACTGAAAGTTTTATCACGACATTTTGTAATACTATTGTGATGACAAAAGTAATGGTAATTATTTATTCCACTTTCAGGTAACTATACATATGGCTGTGACTGTATGACAAGTTATAATTACTCCTTTACACCATCAGTCACATAAAACTTGGTTTGTCTCACTAAACCACAAACACTAACCTCATTTAATCATATTTTCACATTTATGGACACTAAAATAGCGATGAAAATAGGAAAACTAACAATAATGTGGAGTTTTTGGAGAGCAGGGGTTCGAAACTTATAGCAACAATAAATGAAATTTGTCGCGTGAAGAAATTTATGACGACTCATGATAGATGATATGATAAACTCAAAACCGCCATTAAGCATCAGGTTTGTAGGGGACGAAATGAAAGGAGTGACTCACAGATTTAGAAATGGCGTGGATGACCCTGGAGAAGCCGACAGCGTTATTGAGCTCCTCCTGGTGGGGAAAGAGGAGAAATGCAGGACAGAGACCTGTTAGAAAAGAAACGGGTTCCTCATGGCATTTACATTAATGAGACCACATCAAGGTTTTCACACAAATACAGAAAACTCAGCATCTCATGTTAGGGGTAGGCAATATGGACGACTTAAAGACTCATCACAATATAGTGCGATATATTTTATTGCTCGTTTTTTTTTAAGTCACTGTCGAGCTGTGACTGCTTCATAGCCCCACAAACACGCCTAAGAAATGTTCTTATTTAATCATCTTTTTATCACATTTACACATTTTTTAAAGCCCTCATTGAACAGTAGGGAAAAAAAACACATAACAAAAAACACATTAAAACTACTATGGAAAGAAATGCAACTTTTTTTTCTTTTTAAACACTATTAACTGGAATTTATTGCGACAGTGATAAGAAATCATGATGCACAATGAACAATAATAAACTCACCTGCTCCTTCTCCAGTTTCTGTTGCTCCCTCCTCTTCCTCTCCTCCTCGTCAACTTTACTGATCTGAATGTAGCGCTCCTTCTGCCGACACGAGCAGCTGAGTCAGCAACTTACACCCACAAGGAACGAAAATGAAAAACAAATTTTAAAAATGTCTACTGCATGCATACCTTTTCTGTTTCCAATGTTTCCACATGAAGACCTTTGGGAAACCTGTGATGTCGAGACAAGATAAACGTCATTTCCTGTGAAGGTGAAATGAAGTGTTAAAGCATGTTCAGTAGCACTCACTTCCAGCTCAGTGTCTGGTATATCAGCTTTCTCTGGAATCTGAGGAGGAAAATATAGACATTAAGATGAAAAAAAATAAATAAATAAATGGATAGGAATGGCTCTGACAGAAAAGAGGAAAAATTACCCTGTACATGGGTCCAAGTTCAGAGTTTTCCCATTTCCATTGAAAAGCCTCTCGACTTTCTCTCTGATTTAAAAATGCACAGAAATCGACAGAAAGAGAAATGGGAAAGACTTTAGATAAACTCTTCCCACAAGGTTCAAAAGGTCATAGAAGGATCCCCAATTTATACTGCGTTTTGTGTGTAAATGTCAAAAGTAGGGTTGGATGATACGGCTGAAATATTTCAAAATCAAACCCACTCCAAACTGGTGGCGTGACTTTTCATGTTTCATCTAGTTTTCACCAAACTCCGTTTTGTTTTGTTTTTTTTATTAGTATTTTGCCAACAGATACAGTATCAGACACTGAAATACATCAACCAGGCGATCTCCAGAGCAGCTCCACTTACACCACTTTGTTGATGAAGTCTTTCTGTTCGTCGGGTACGTGTGCAGGGACTTTGGAGGATGACGGGGAGATAAAGGAAGGCGTCCCGAGACCGTTAGCGTGCTGGTTTCTCCGTTCCTCCGTCTGCTCTCTCAGCTGAGCTTCCTCGTCTTGATTTAGGTACGGGATTCCTGAGAACGCAGAGAAAACCGATTAACGCATACCGCACAGGAAACCTCTGATCTACGGCTGCCGTAAACACTAGCGGTTTTATTATGGCATCACTGTGGATTCTGTATTGAGGGAACTTGTTGGCTAATCGTTCACTTTAATCCAAACAAGAGGAGGAAAGAATGCTCTGCAGACACTTTAGTCAAATTACATTTGTTTGAACCGTGAGAGGACTTGCATGCACAGGAGAAATGGGAAACCAAGGGCACAAGGTCAGAGTTCAAAACTGCAAGTAAACCATGCCATGCCTTTTTAAGAATCAACATCTGCTTCTTACTGAACTGAAACTCTGATTCGTCCCCCCATCTCAAAAATTAGAAATGTATACAAATTCTTTAAAAAAAACAAAACAACTAACCAGCAGTAGTTTGACTTTGGAAAAACTTTTGAACTTTTCTGATTAGTGAGTTGTTGAGTTTCTTTTTTTTAAGTTTTAAAAGGCCTAACATCTATAGTCAATAGAAAATGTATACTTGTTCATGAAAACAAAAGTGCTCTTTTTACCATGACCAAACACCTTGTTGAAGTCAAACCCCTGGCTCGCCAGGAAGTCAATGCTGGAACTCTGGATTGGCAAAAGAAAGCACCAAGTATGAATTTTTCATTTGAAATACAATAAATAAATAAAAGAGAGAAAGTGTCAGTGACAAGCAGAAAAGCCATCTGCGTCAGACGTCAAAGCTACAAGAGCCAAAACAGCAGAAAAACCACGCTTACTTGACAGATGAACTTTATATCAGGAGACGTCCGACTGAATGGTTTCGGGAAAACATAAAAGTTAAAAGGCTTCGTAATGTACCTGCGGGGAGAAACGGAATAATAAAAAAAGACGTTCATATAGAATAAGGAGGTGTGGGGGCATGGCTACACAAACAAACATTGGCATCCTCAATAAAAACAACAGCAAACGGTAGATAAAAAAAAAAAGAAGTTACAATTCCATACTTTTGCAGACTCAAATATCCATGAATATTAGTCTCTTTATAAGACATTAAATATCATACCGATGGACAAATGGGTCAGTAAATGGATATAAAGGCTCATGAATGGATATGCAGAGTAGCAGAAATTAGATGGATAAACTTTTATATTCACATCTTTTTTTCTGCAGGACTACGTTTGATAGTCAAGCATGTATATATATATTATACTTATATGCTGAAACAAAAGGAAAACACTGCATTCATTTAGCAGACTACCAACATAATCTGTCCCAGATGTGTGTGTGTGTGTGTATGCGCGTGTGTGTGTGTGTGTGTGTGTGTGTGTGTGATTATGCACAAGAGGACACTCACTTTGACTTCCCAGAGTCGTATCTGAATGTACACAAGCCAAACTGGAACATGAGAAAGTCCATGGAATGCTGGTGGGTAAAAAAAAAAACAAGACGTTGCATAAAAATGTTATTATTAATTAAAGAAAAAAAAACCCTAGGTGTCAACCAGACGTGTTCACAGCACAGTTCTCCTCAGAAATGGGGTTTTAATAACCTTTTTCAGCTTCGTGTATCTCTCTTCAGGTGTATCCAGCCCGTTGGTCAACGCACTGACATTAGGACCGTCGCTTATACCTGAAAGAAAAACCGCAATTTCACACATATCGTGGCGGTTTCTTGTAATTACGTTTCAGCCACAAAATGCGGAGACAGTAACCTGAAAATTCTCCATCGATAGCAAGGAAGTCCGCCTCCTCTATGGCGCTGTACACCGCGCTTAAGCAGTCTTTAAAATCTGCGGGACGATAAAGTGGGTTAACGTTTTAAAGGCAGCGGTCTGGGGGGGGGGGGGGGGGGGGGGGGGGGGTTTCAGGCAGCTGAGCACATTGAGGCAGTGATGCTACCTAGCATGCTAGCTACAAGCTGAGACACATACACCTCGTTTCTGGTGTTTATCTATAGCATACACGTACCGTGCTAGTTAGCACGGTACGTGTATGTGGTATGGGTTTCATGGCAAGCAACAACGGGAAAGAACTGAAACCAAAGGCGGGCTGTCCGCTTACTTTGTCGTGTAACCTCCATCCCTGCAGAACGACGGAACCGGGGCTGACGGCTAACCTCGGCTAGGCTTTGTCAAGTGGCTTTTAACTGTTCAACAAACACTTCCGGTTTGTCACCACGTTCCTCGCAGCGTGGGACGCGGAGCCTCGTGAGGCTCTGTGGGTCCTATTCCTATATCATTTTCTTTTCATAAGCTTTAGTTTGAAAATAAATAAATAAGCAGAGTAATACTTTAGTCACAGTGTCGGTCAAATGTTGCATTATATAAGAGACCACAGATTATTAGAAAATAAATGAAACTTTTCTTCTACTCTTAAATTTAAATATATAAAATAAGCAGGGCCAACCCAAAACTTTTTGAGGCCCTGAGCAGATTTTTATTTAAGCCCCCCCAATACCAACACGTCATGCCAGGCGCTGTTTCATTCCTAAGCTACTCCATAGCTACACAATTTGTAATCATCTTACATCACATCAGTTATTATGGTTGTTAATTTTAACCTTAAAGGAGTAGCAATCTGAAAACAAAAATGTGAAATTCAGAGTGGTATTTAAAGAATTGAATATAATTATATTGAACTTCGGTCAGTTGTAGTGTTATGTTATCACATGAATATAGGTCATAAAGATAACATTTATAGTAGAGGCCTTCATTTATATTATTGAAAATCATGAACATCTGTCAGTCTCACTCAGATCCTCATTTGGATCCTCTTTAGTTTTAAAGGGTACATCAAAGAGACAATTGTCCCGTCATCATAAACATAGCAGGTGGTAACAGAGCATCACATGACTGGTGATGGGTCATATCGTCCTCTTTTCCCATGAATTGATAATATGCATTCAAAACTGGGCATGGATTATCCCTGTATAAGCCACCACTACCAAAATCAGTAAAGATTCCATCTTTCTCACAACTATATTGTCATATACTTTGTCTGGCCTTCACTAAGTCTGACAGATCAAGAACCACACTCAAAATTCATCTTTAAAAGGAAGAAATTTAGAATTGGAAGAATATATGTATTTAAATAAAGCGTGCCTACGTAGGTAAAATGTATTGTCCCACCGGTCACTATTTTGACTGTCAACATGTTTACACATCCTGCTCACGCACCAAACCAATTTTTGTAAATTTAAAGGTGTATATCATCAGTAGACACTTTAAAGATGATGTGCACCAAAAATCTTTTGTCATACGTTTATTTAAACATACATTGCTGGCCTCTTCTCTGGGAGGTTGGAGACTGCACCTTGGCAGTCTCCCTCTCGCCAAGGTGCAACCAAGATATAAAGAGCTCTGGTCATGTCATTATTTATTGTAAACATGTGATACTGCACAAGTATTATCGAAACACTCTACACTTTCAATATTTGCTGGACATTGACTGAAAATTTAATCAGTAACCTTTTTGGAGTCCTTGAAAGTGAAAAAAATTTCTTGTTCGCTATTTTGACCGGTGGGTTTAAATGGGTTAACTTGCACATGCTCTGGGCCGGCACTAACAATGAGGGTTGACTTTACTTGACTTCGTCATGTACAAATCTAAGAGAATTTATTACATATTTTCATATCTCTTGAAGGTTTTCTTTTCATTGTTGATGTCAATTTATTTATAAAGCACTATTTATACAGCAAAAGTGCTGCACAGTATTTTTGAAATACTGTGCAATATTCCTTTATGCAATATACACTTTGAAATAGTCAAATGATTGAAATAAAATGAGACTAAAAGAGATTTTGGATGAAAAAATTGAAAAGTGAAACTTTATATCAGTAAAGAATAAATTTCCTAATTTTGCTACAATATCAGACTACATCAGACAAAAAAACCCCAAAAAACATTCAATAATAAAACTGATGGCATGTTATGCTTTATAATATAAAGCTTATAGAAGAAAAACAATGCACTGATCTTTATATTTATAAAATCACTGCCTTTCCATTGGCAAATTTCAGCCATATATGTGATTGGCAATAAGATAATACTCCAGTGATGACAGCAACAGTGCTGAGGATTGGCTGCAAAAACATTAAGCAGTGAAAACAATAAAAATAACAAAAATAATTAAATGAAATGAGTTTACACATGGATAAGAGTTGCAATAATTACCAGTTCTGACACAATTTCAGTTTTACCTCATTTTCTCGTTTTTCAGATTTTTCTTAACTCTTAATTTCCTAAATATTAATTTTGTAAGGTTTTATGGACTGAATGACAATAAAGTAACATACTTTCCAACGGTTATCACCAAATCTGGTGGTATGAAACACCAGATTTTCTCAATAAATGCACTTTAATGTATTTTTGTAAAGTAGGGACATGAAAAAGTTTTAATGTGCACATCTATAACCAGTAACTTGTATGTACACCATATTAAAAGAATAGGTCAAAACATGCAGCAACAGTCACAGCAGTAGCAGAAGAATTCCCAGCTGGATAAAAAGCCCATAGAGCTCATAATGACAACAATTAAGGCATTTTTAAAATTTAAAACATCTTCATCAGTTTCTATTATTGCCTAACGAATATTGATGGTTGAATTTTTTTCCAGACTTGTTTACAAAAGGGTTCATCAAGCAGGAATTGAAACAAGACAACATTCATAAGACTAATTAAACACCATGTGGGTGAGGTCTTGCTGCAGCCTGTGAACTGAAATGCGCCCTCTTGTGGTCTGTGGACTGCATTCCAGATGAGCTACAGATAATTTGATTTAATTTATATCAATCTAATAAAAATATAAAATCCCTACAAATAGAAAGCCACAGATTGACTTCAACAGAGCGTTTTTGTGTTTCCATCATAACAAAAGGCAGTGACTGTACCTTTATCACCTGAGAACTGAAGCACTAAGCAGTTGAAAATTAATCACTGCTGCATTGCTTTATTCCACATGAACCTCGCCCTCACTTTAGTGGCCTTGTTCTTTTCCCAATAACTTCAGTTTGCTCCCTTTGCCTACATTGTTTGCATTTTAGCTCCAGCAGAATGACATTCTTGAGTTTGTGTAGTTTTTTTTATTTTTTATTTCTATCTTTGTCCAGTCAAAATTGTCCAGTCGGGAAAGGTCTCGATCTCTCCTGCTTCGACGAGCCCCCGGTCACCGTGCGTCAGGGTCAGCTTGTAGCGTAGCCGAACTTTACGCTGGAAGAACAGAAAAAAGAATGAAAATAAAAAAAAATGAAACCAGACGTGTTATGATTATATAAATTCACAGACAAGAAAAATATTGGTTGCAAAGTGACAAAAACATGGAACATTAAAAAGTCTAAACTGTAACTTTAGAAAATTGGTGCTATAATAACATTACAGAGAGCGGACATTTCTCAAAAACTGACTGGTTTTAAAAGCTGCCAAGGGCCTGAAAGGAACACAGAAGAGATGCCACAGGAATATTATGACAATCTGTTGTATTCTCTAAATCTCTTGCCAAAAAAAAATAAAATAAAAATCCAGACGTCTGACAGGGCAGTAAAAATAAGCATTAAATTCTAATTTGCATACCAACTGTTCGTATACTTTGGATAAGCACAAACAGAAACAAGCAGACGCTTTTCTACTCACACTTTCAGGATTGGCTAACAGCAGGACTTGCGAGACTGCAGGTGGAGGCAGCAGAGGGTTGTAAGGAGGAAGCCGAGTCTGGGAGGCCGGCTGAAGCTTCACCTGCATGCTCTGAAGGAAGAGTTAACGTCACAATCAGCAACGTTCTCAGTTCAGGAATAAAGATCAGAATATGGATAACCAAAAAGAAGTAGGTCAAAACAAAAATACTTCAGGCAATTTTAGGACTTTTGCTGCATTTATCTATCTGATCCTTGTGCAGTGTGTGCTTAAAAAAAACTGAATTTGGACAATTGTAAGACAAAGCACACCATAAGAAAGTTGAAACATTTTCAACATTTGTTGCCATCACTGAAAACTTTCACATTCCACTGTTGTGTCAAACCCATAAAGCACTGCGGTGAATTAGCAAACCCTCCATGAGACAGAGAGAGACTTTAAGATGAAAACAGGTACTCTGATTAATTAATAAATTTTTCATATCAATCAGATTAATTGACAACCCTAATTTATACTCATCTAAACTAACCAAACACACATGGGAATATAAGGAACTATGTCAGAGCAGCTTTAAAGACTCAACAATGAAGTAATGACTAAGTATTAACTCATTCAGAACTACAAGACTTTAAACTGACAGAACCCCATCACCATTTTGGATTCAACAGTGCGACCCGTTTTATTTTTTTTACCTTAGGGACGGCGACTTGAAACACGAAATCCTTCACGTCGAGTGCAGATGTGTTCACCGCAGACATGACGGCCACCGCCACGCCTGGATGACCTGACGGACAGCCTTTGGCAAAATGGAGAGACAGGTGGATCCCAGCCCTATTGTACAACGTGATTGGCTCCAGTTGACCTACAACACATAAAAATAAAGAATTTAAAAAAAGATGAAAAAAAATTCTGAAATACATAAACTGAGCTTGTAAATCACTGAAGTCCCTAGGCATACATTGTAATGGGAAAAGAAATGAATTCAGGTGTTTTTCACAATCTTTT
Source organism: Poeciliopsis turrubarensis (assembly GCA_010277015.1). Classification (NCBI taxonomy): domain Eukaryota; kingdom Metazoa; phylum Chordata; class Actinopteri; order Cyprinodontiformes; family Poeciliidae; genus Poeciliopsis; species Poeciliopsis turrubarensis. The sequence continues at coordinate 2,589,429 of VMRN01000063.1, forward strand.
TACATTTTGTACATAACAACAGAGCAATCTGCGCTGCTTCGTTTTGTATTCAGGAGGAAGATAAGATCATTTACACGTTTAAACCCTAAACCCTACGGAGAGTTTTAGTTCTTAGCTGCAAACTGTGTAAACTGGAGGAGACGTACTGGATTTGATACGTTCTAAAGGAACAAAGATGTCCTTCAGCGATGGAGATGGATGGCGGCTCTCCTGCAGTATGAGCGGTGATCCAAAGTCTTTATTTGGTTGTTTATGCAATTCCGATCCAGGGAGCTGCTTAGTCGGGGAGTTTGACCTGATAGCACAAAAGTAACAGTAAAAATCAAAGCAGAGCATGTGATATTGCAAGTGATCTCATTTTGTTGATACATGCCTTTTGTTAACTGGTTCTATGATCATTTTTAAACATGAATGTTATAAAACTGAGCATGAGACATTTGAAAATGGTCTGCAACCAGTCTTAGTGAGTTTGAGTTATTTTGCGAGGCAAAAATGGGTTTAAAAATAAGTCAGTTTCCAAACGTGTAAAGCTTGTAGACATAAGCCCAAAGATGCGCAACTGTAACAGCAGTGGAACGATGCTCCACAGAGGGTCGACTCAGTAGGACTAAATACAAATCCATGAAAACACATTTTATTTACTTATTTATTTTTTAAAAACTATCAATCAATCAAATTTTATTTGTGTAGCACATTTCAGCAGCAAGGCATTTCAAAGTGCTTTACATCATAACAAAAACAAAAAGAGAGGCAACATAGACTCAACAATCAAAACATGACATTAAGTCAAGTTCAATCATTAAATTCGTAATTGATTATGTTTCGAATACAATTCTAAACAGGTGGGTTTTTAGTCAGGATTTAAAGGCATTCAGTGTTTCAGCTGTTTTACAGTTTTCTGGAAGCTTGTTCCAGATTTGTGGTGCATAGAAGCTGAATGCTGGTTCTCCTCGTTTGGTTTTGGTTCAGAAGACCTGAGGGTTCTGGAAGGTTGATCCAACAGCAGATCTTTAATGTATTGTGGTGCAAAGCTGTTCAGTGATTTATAAACTGACAGCAGTATTTAAAGTCTATTCTCTGAGCTATGAGGAGCCAGTGACTGTCTTAATGTGGCTCTGAAGGTTCAGGTCAGAGCCCATCTACTCCCAGATTTCGGGCCTGATCGCTGGGTTTTAGTTGTAATAACTGAATGCTGAACATTGACTCTAGATCGTTCCTCTTTAGGTCCAAAAATAATAACATCAGTTTTGTTTCTGTTCAGCTGGAGAAAGTTTTGGCACATCCACACATTTATCTGTTCTAAGTATCTGTTAAGTGATTGGATGGGTTCTGAGTCTCCTGGTGACATCGCAATGTAAAGGTGTGCATCATAGGCATAGTTATGGTAGCTAATATTATTTCCTGTTATAACCTCCATATCAGAGGTCCAACAGAACCGGCACTATGGTTCTCCCACAGTCCGCATTTATATGGATGTCATTGAACACTCTTACGAGGGCAGTCTCCGTACTGCGATGAGCATGAAAACCAGACTGGAAGGAGTCAAAGCGGTTGATTCTCGTTCGGAAGCTATTGAATTGTTTACACAGTTTTTTCAGTAACTTTGCTGATGAATGGGAGATCAGAGGTCGGCCTGTAGTTCTGCGGTAGTGATTTGTCCAGATTGTTCTTTTTTATCAGTGGTTTGATAACTGCTGTTTTCAAAGCCTGGGGGAAAATGCCTGATGTGAGTGATGAGTTTACTATTTGGATCAGATCATTAACAATGGCAGGCAGGACTTTCTTAAAGAAATGTGTGGGTAGGACATCCAGACAGCAGGAACCTGAGCTTAATTTACTTAGAATTTCTTCTAGGGTTTTAATAATTAAGCAGTTGAAATTGAGTCGTTTTTCCAGTAATTGTTTTGTTTGGGTACAGTATTGGTACTGGCTTTAAAGTGGATGTGCAGATTAATCCTGATTTTTTGAATTTTCTCTGAAAAAAAGCTGAAAAACGTGTTGCAGATGGTATTAGATTGAAATTCAGGTGGTAACATCATAGGAGGGTTTGTGAGCCTGTCAACTGTTGCAAATGAAGCTTGAGCATTGTTAATGTTTTTGTTTATGACATCTGCAAAGAAAGCCTCCCTTGCTTTCTTTGTTTTAGTGTTGAGTGATTGTTGAATAGTCTTTCTTTATGAATATCATAATAAACGGGTTTTACGCCATTTTTGTTCGGCCCTACAGCAGAGTTGTCTTGCAGATTGAACTGTTTGTGCATTTTTCCATGGAGATTTCTTCTTACCAGACACAACCTTCACTTTAATGGGGGCAATTTAATCAATGATATCTGAAACTTTAGACTGAAAATCATCTATCGACTTATCTACATCATTACAGCCATGGAACCATTCCTTCCACCTCACATTCATTCGATATTCTGTCATCCATCACAACAGAATGTTAAAGGTTCAAGATGTTTGAGTAACTGCCCATGGGACTGCAACAAAAGCATTTTATTTCTATTTACACTTGGCTGTTTTAAGCTGATCACAGCAACCTTTATTTAGAAACTGACAACTCATTGGTTTATGAAGTGGAATAAACGTCTGGTAAGTAGAAATTTGAGAAACAGAGAGAGGAAGAGAAAAAAATACACCATCAAAAAGCAGTAAGTCGAGCTGCACAGTATGAGAAAATAACTGGTTGCAGCACTATTACTGGATGTTGAGATCACAATTACTCAAATTAATCAGGTGATTAATTTGTTGAGGCACCACTGAACTGTCTCAAATGTATAGGTTCTCACTTGTGTTGCAAGACTACATAAGCTTTTAAAGGGGCACCATTATGTATTTTACAGGCACTGCGCCTTGAAGGTGGGGCTAAGTCCCACCAGGCAATTGGCACAGCTGAATGGTTGCCATGAGAGATTAAAGGATTTCTCAAATGTACACAAAAGTATTAAATCAACACTCCAGGTATGTTTATGATTAGGAAATAAAATTATAGCATGATGTAACACTCCAAAAAGTATATTTTACGTAATATAAAATTAGTAGTGTTAATTTTGCACACTTACATTCTACATGTAAGCATAAGGTTCACTTTTGGTTCCAGAGCAACTTTGTCCAGATATCTGCTGGGTTTCCTACATGGCTTGTAGGAAATGCCAATTCAATTCAGTTAAAAAAAATGTTATTGATCCCAAAGGGAAATTAAATGTTGTAACTCATATTAGCCAAGGTTCTTCTAGCTGTTGTAGAGGATGATGTCTGTGGGCAGGAAGTAGCTCCTTTAGTGGTCTGTATTGCAGCACATTTGAAGAAGTCTCTGACTGAGGACACTCTGTTTTCAGTTGACCCTGTTTCTCTAAAAATAAAACAGGGCTCCTTTCTGTCAACAATGACGACAATCTTTTCTTACCAGGTGTGCGTCCCGTCTGATGAATCATTGTTTCCGTCACCTCCACGGGCTCTCAGGAAAATTTCTGTCCCTCCATTCTGATTAACATTGGTCATCTGAAACCCTTTGTCAATCTAAAAAATAAGACCAAACATGTTTCTTATGCCATCTTATAATAATAGAAAAATATGTTTAAATCTTTATCTTTGGACTTATATTGAGATTTTACCTGCATTAGTTCCTCATAATATGACTTTGGATTCTGCTGGATTTGCTTCGTGTCTAAATCATCAAACTCTGAAATTTGCACAACATGACTATAAATAAGGAATTATCTGCCTAATCATTGATATATTGCAATCAATGCTTCAAGTGATATCTTACCAAAGTCCTGCTCTGGTGCTGGAAAAAAGTTGTCCTCCAAATGAGAGTGGAAAACGGATGAAGATTCAAACTGAGGCGACGAATCAGCTTTCCTTTGGATCTGTGGAGAGTCCAGAGCTGACAGGTCGATGAGATGGTAGCTCTTAATCTCTCTACGGTTCGTCGAACCTGAACAAACATGAAAACGAAGTCTGTAAATACACAGAAAAGACAGACCCAAAAGAACCAGAGACAACAGACACCGAATCACGCCTTACTGATGCTTTTGCTTGTCACTTCTTCACTTTTACTTCTTGATCTTCCTAAGTTACACGTTCCTCTTGCCATCACATCTTTATAGGCATTCACCGCCAGGGTCAGATCGTCATTCGCCGCCAGGATCTGCGCTAGTGCCGCATCGTCGTCCGTCGTGTCGCTGGCCAGCCTGAACAAGCTGGGCCGCAGTCGGTCGCATCGCTCATAGAGCTCCTAGTTTATCACAGAGATTTAATGTTACAGGCAGGAGAGTTATACACAGAGAAAGAGAGACTGATGCAGGACAGACACTGAAAGTCCTGATATATACTAAAGAAATAACATCCGATACTGGGAAGGAAGGAAAAACAAGAGGAAAGAAGCAAGGGAGGTAGGACAAGAGAAAGGAAATAAGGAAAGGCAAGTTATAGGAAGAAACAAGGAAAGAAAGAAAGAAAAAACAAGGAAAGGGTGAAAGGAAGGAAGGGCATAACGAAACAAAGAAGGAATGAAACAAGGAAGGAAAAAGCAAGGAATATTATGCCTGTCACAGTCAAAATATGATTCAGCAATATATTAATTTATCCATGACAAATTACAATGAGCTGAGTAATTTCCATTTGCATGATTTATTGATTTTCTCTCTTCTCTTTCTACTAAAAACTGCATGATAAAAGTCTTCAGTTTGGTATTTCTGTTTTGTTTATTTATTTTGGATATCTTCCAGTTTAAATATTCATTGGACTTTTAAAAGTTTATTGATCTTTGTGAATGCATTATTGTGCCATTTATTACTTAAAAATGGTCCTACAACAACAGTATCATTTATCGTGAAAACTACTGGGACAAATTACAGCAAAATTTGTTGCTGTAACCAACAGAAAATCAAATCAAAATCCCATGCTTTACCAGAGGAAGCAAAATGAACTTCCTCGACAGATGCCCGACCCCAAACCCTCCGAATATTTATGGTCATCGGAAAAATAATAAAATCCAAAACATTCTTGAAATCACAAGACCCTGGAACACTGACAGATCACATAGTTATATCATGAGACTGAAGTGTTCTGGCTACATGTTTGTATGAAAAAAAAAAAAAACCCTTAAAGCTGCAGTGTGTAACTTTTGTAAACATTGTGGCTTTTTTTTTTTTTTTTTTTCATATTTGAAAAAAAAACTGAATTAAAAAAAACCCAAAAAAAAAAAAAAAAAGAAAAGAGTGCCTTTGACTTCCCTGCCTTGCCGTTTCATCTGGATCCAGACTGAAATCTGAACCAGTTCCTCCAGCGTACCTTCACGTCGTCGCTGGGCTGTAATGACGTTCCAGTCACTATTTGCTGCTCCAGTATCTCTCTGAGCTGCTTAGTGCTGCTTTCCACCTCTGCTAGAGTTGACTCGCGCTTTGCCACTTTCTCAGCCCTTTCCTGCTCCTATAAACGCACACCGATAACAATCAGTTCAGCCAATCATCAAGCCAGCCAGCAGCACCACCTCATTCCTCACCTCTTTCATTGTGCTTTTAATGAGCCTGTTGGCCGTTTCCAGGTCTTCTGGACGGCCACTTTTTAATAATCTTGCTAGGAGCTGATAAAGAGCAGACATATTATCTACATGAACATTCAAAAGGCATATAACTAAACAGTGTCAGACACTCACCTTGGCTTTCTCCTCCTGATCAAAAACGGATTCTGTAGTTCTTTGAGGGGGAGGAGCCATGATTAGTGTGTCTGGTAGTTTCGGATCTGTCTTTACGATACCTAAAATCGGAGAAAAAGTAAAGCTTAAATCATTTCAGAGACAGAAACATATTTAAATGAAGTGATTTGTTTATTTTTTTTAAAGCCAGCAACCCTAGTGTAATGATTTCCTGTGTGTTTGTGTTGTAGGTTACCTTGTTTCTTCAGCATGTTGTACGCTTCCTGAATCTTTGGTTCTTCTTTGAGCCACAGGGTCCAGCCATAGAGGACCTCTGTCACTCTGTCTTTAACTTTCTGTGGAGTCCAGCCGCCAAAATACTGTAGAAAGAAACAAAGTAAAATAAAGATCCAACCTGGCATCCATTTGCAATTAGATTTGGTTTGTCAATTTCATGAAACTCCTCCAGAAAAGCCAGATTTGTGGAGTGCAGCTCCTCCCGTGATGCCACGGATCTCCTGACTACTAATTTTAACCTACTGTTTCAGAATATCAAACCAATTTAAACACAAGTAAACTGCTGTCAATCAAGCCCCTGTGCTATGATACAGCTTCTCCCACGAGAGAAGAGCCAGTAATCAATAGTAAAACTAGTTAGCATGGCTGTTAGCAAAGCACACCATGTTCAAAACAAGGATTACATCTTTTTTTTCTAGCTTTAACGGTGAACAAAATAACCCACAGCAAAACTAGCTATTTAAATGGCCAAATATGATGTTATGAACTACTTATCTAAATCTTCAAAGCTCATAGTACCAATAAAGCAGCTCACATAAAACAAATGTGTGCTACTGCAGAGCTTGCATCTGATAAATTCTTAGTAAGAGAATGCTAAAAAAAAATATACATATATAACAGATGTCATATCACAGAAATTAGGATTCATAATGTGAATCATAGCTGATTTCAATACTGAAAGATGAGTCTGTGGCAAGTGGTACCTTTGGTGTTAAGACTTTAATAAGCTCATTTAGAAAGCGAAACTTGGCAGCCTCGCTGTGGAACCTGCTCCCACAGTTGTTCATGCATGCCTCCAGAACCTGGAAAACACCAAAAAAAAGACATAAAAAAGTGAAAATGAAAGAAAAGAAGAATCTATTTTTTTTTTTTTTTTTTTTACATCGCTAACTTGCGGTTAACCATCCCTTACATGTCAGATGATATGAAGCGCATGACCCTTGAAATGTTGCCTTTCACGGCAACTTACTGACTGAAGCCCTGCGTAGACTTCACGGTGGGTCTGAATGCAGATTTAATTGCCGATGTCCCACATTAAATTGTGAAATGACACGTTTTACTCACAAGATCACCCTCCCTCCCCTACAGTTAACACAAAGACAACTGTCCTTTAAGTGAAATGAGCATGTCTTTAAAAGTAACTTTAAAAATGTGACGTCTGAGATGGTCCACTATTTAAACAGATGAACACTACACAAACCAAACAGGACCAGTTTGTTTAGAGATTAAAAGGGGAAGAATTTACATTTAAACGACATAAAGTAATTTTTAAAATAGAAATTTGCCAAAGATAAATACATTTTCTTGGTATTTAAACATGCTGCAAAGTATCAAAAGAAAGAGAAATTTGGTGGGATTAAAAAACAAATTCTAAAAGTTTGTTACTGACAGAGGCAGTTCCCCTAAATACATAAAACACACTGCAATTCTTTCAGTTTTATTTTCATTTTAACAAAAACCTGAATGTCAATATTTATTCCCTTACTTACAGATAACCTTTTTAGATGCATTTATTGGCATTAGAGCAATCAAATGATTTTAAACATTTGCTGAAATAATAAAAAATTAGCGTAAATCTGCCTGTGGGATGAATACTTGTAAGCCTACTGATCTGAGTAAAGAGTTTAAGTACTAACAGTGAGTGCCTGCAGAGCCTCCTTCTCCTGCGGGGACTGGACTTTATGGGCAAGAAGACGCAGAGCTATCTGAGGCCTGAAAAAAAAAAATTAAAATAAAACATGACATCGCATTGAAACAAGTGAGTGGGTCACGTAGCAACACTGTGCTTAGAAATTGTGATCTGCATAAAAGAAGTGGGATCTAAATTCCTAAAAGACAGGAAAGGTCTCTGAATTTGCATCGTGAGAAGAGTTTCCTCTCTTTTGACAGCTGCACCGCCTCTAAGTGGAGCAACAGAAACTATGGTCAAAACCTGTGAAGCAACAGTTTTCCCAATGCCTTGGTGGCGAGGAAGTAACCATCAAAAGCAACTGGTCTGCACTCAAAACTCAAGCTGGTGCTTAAAACCAGAAGAAAGGAGACCCTCTGAGGCTAGCTAAAGGCTCAAAAATGTGAGGTAAAGAAAACTGCTTACCCATCGGTCTCTTTGATGACCAGCTTGTAGAAACCTTCGATGCAGTCCCATCTGTCCTCCTGATTATGTGGATCTGTAGCCTTGTCTGATCAAATCAAAATAAGTGAGTCAAGTACAAAAAGTCGTCCACTTACTGAGCATAAAATGCAAATACAGATGCGTTTTATGACAAATTCTTCAAGCGGCGTTTCACCGGGTGGAAAACGGATAATCATCCTGATTTAAACCAGGGACGGTTTGTGCTAGCTTTCTTGTTTAATACTCTGACTTACTGCAGCCGATTCTCTTGATTCTTCTAAACTTTTTCCAACATCCCTGTCAGATTATTTTATAAAGAGACGGATTAAATCTCAGTGCTAAACATTATGTACTTAATAAAGCTAACTAGAAATTCCTTAAGCAAACAGTGCTTATTTAATTTTCTTAAATCAAAAACTCAGAAAAGCAGCATTTGAGGAAGTAAAAGTGTGCACAAATAATCAGGAAGTTGTATTTTTGGAGAAAGAAAACTAAACAAAAAAGTTGTCTAAAAAGAAACATTTTAAGTCAATTCAGCGCTGTTCGATACTAAACCTCAGATATCTCTATCGGTATCAGAAAAAAATTGATCAGTTGGTAAATATTTCTAAGTATGTTCACAAGTGTGTTTGAAATATTATGGCAATATGCTCCGAATCTTTTTATTTTTTTTAAGGTATTAGTGGAATCAGTTGATTGTTTATTTAGTCTATTGAACAGGAGCATTACTGTCAAAGTTATGCTTTCTACCAGACTCCAGCTTTCAGAGGTTTGCAGTCTTGTCCTCCCATTTAACAGAAACACTATCCAAAGAGCATAATGACCCAAAACCACCCATCAAATCAGTCATTAAATGAGAATTTAAGTGAGCTTATTCACAAATAGCTCACAAATTCACAAAATGGGAGAACTTTTAACCCAGAACTGCTTACATGGCAAAATTAAGGCAAAAGATGGCAGTTTATACCGTCCACTGGAGGTTTCTTCCTGTTGAGAAGCAGTTGTTCCTTTTTGGCGTTACCACAGGCTTGCTCATTATGAGGGATTGTTGCAAAGTTAACGGCTGAACCAATTAGACATTTGTTTTACTGCTATGGTGTGATGAACTAAACTTGACTGCCAAGTATGTGGTTCTGTCCATGTTAATAGAAACTGTCTCATTTAACATTTTTGTATATGAATTAAGATTCACTCATTTTTGTAAACTGTTTTGTTGGTTCTTTTTAACTGAACAGAAAGGAATTAATTGAACTTAAAAATGCCATTGTTTCTCAAACTAAGTTCAGTTTCTATTTAGATATTTTAATCTGAGGACTGAATGCAGGCATTCATGAATTTCTCCACTAAGTGTATTTAGTTACGGTAAATATGGTTTGTTTACACTGTAAGCTCTGCTTACTTATGCACAAGTGCAGAAAACTACTGAAGGCACTTTGAGTGGATTTCTTGCCACCAGATATTAAACTAATTATTTAATTGGTTAAGAGCTCGCGCACAGTCGCTTGCGTGGGGTGTCAGCTTTAGGTAAGAAAAAAAACCGCTGCAGCGCTTCTCGGGCACGCGCGGGACCTCAACAGCTTCCTGTTGAAGCTAAAAGTTTGTACTAAGACTAATGTTTTAACAAATTAAACTTCTGTAAAGACAGACAGACACGTCCGAGCTTTCGCCCGCACATTAAATGAGCTCGTGCGATCCCAGAGCTCAAACGCTGACGGTTAAGATGACGTTCAACAGCGACGGTTGGTGACGAGATGCAAGCTAGGAGCTCCGTCTCTCCTGCAAACGAGCAGCTAAAAACCACAACTTAACTCTTTCTCGCTCCATTTTTTTTGTTTTGTTTTTAACTTACTGAGCCACGACTCAAAGGTGTCTCGGCTGTCATCACTCGCCATGGCCGCCCAGGTTCCTCCACCGGTCCGGAGACAGCCGCTGACCCGGGAGCGTCTCTGAGGGTCGGATGTGTCAAACAGTCGCTTGTTTATGGTGACATGTGACTCTCACGCACCGTCAGTCACACTTCTGCCGCTCCGACCAAGTTAAATGTTACACCCTCCAACACGCGCCACCCCACTCTCGATTTAGAGGAAAACGCTCGTCTAAAACTACAAAATACCGTAAAGCGTTCCTGTTGTTCTCGGTAAGGAGGTTTGAACCTCAAAAGTGCCTGTGTGTCTTTTCTTTAAGTCTAAACAGAAAGAAGCGCATTTGACGTGAAAAATGTTGAGCCCCTAAACTCTGACGATCCCTAATAACAACAAAAACACAGTTGGCAAATTAAAGCATTTTTAATCTATATAATTTATAGAATACAGCAGAAAGTAACAAAAATATATATTGTCACCTTTATAAAGTAATGGCCCAAGTCATTTTGTTTTTTTCTTGCCAAAATTGATTTTTTTAAATGTATTTATTTATTTAGCTTAAAACACCTTTTGGAAAGAAAGAAGTGGTTTATTTATTCATGTATTTGCCAAAATGACAGGCCAATCTTTTTAGGAAGTTGACGATAAAATAGAAATATCATTATACAGTAGTCACAGCAGCAATAACAGATTTTTTTTTTTTTTTGTGGTATGCAAACCTGAGTGTGACATTTGTGTTCAGTCCTATTTAATGATAGCAATAAATGACATCCACACTTTCTTAATATATGATTTTTAAAAGTCATAAAAGTAAACAGAATCCTCCAGTGTGCAATATAATATTCGTATAAACAGACCTATGTGGAGGACTTTTAACAGAATATTAATCAACAAACGACATGAAGACCAAGAAAGACTGCAGGCGGGTCAGGGAGAAAGTTGTGTAGTAAAATGTTAAAACACTGACATTTTAGTTTCACATAATCATAAAACAAGTCTCCAAGATGAGGTTGGAGTTGCTTTAAAATAATACATCAACATATTTAAAGTTTTCAAAGCATGCCGTCATTTGTACAAACAGGTTTAGCAATCCTAATTCATGTAGATTTCTGAATTTGTGGACAGCAACAAAATGATCTCTTTATTTTGGCCTTTAGGGCAGGAAGGATTGTTTGTGTTACTGTTGAATGGCATAAAACAAGAAAACTTTAATCTGACTTAAAGCCAAAATGTGAGAAAAAAGTATATATATATATATATATATATATATATATATATTTTTTTTTTTTTTAACTTTTACAGCAGATGTAAATACTTTGCATGCACCTGCAATGTCTTGCTTATTTTGAGATAAGAACTTGAAATGCAACTACTGATGCTACTTTTTGTTTTTGTTTGTTGCTGCTGTGACCTGATCAGAAACTTAAAAAATAAACTAACTACATTTTCTATATATATGTATACATTTATATATAAAAAAAGGCAATCATTTTTGGAGCACACTGAGTCAGAGTGGAAAATGTGACGCAAACTGATGTCTGAGAGTATTCCCATAGAAAAAGTCCAACTGAAGCATTTTCTTTATTATTTTACTCTTTTTCAAAGTTTTTCATAGTTTCAGTGACCTTTTTCTTTATCTGTAATTCACAACTTCCTGTTCCTCTAGGGTAATAAATATGATGCAACATAAAAAAAGACAAGAGTTTGTTGCATTATATAGCCTTCAAAAGCCAGAAAACAGTCACAATAAAACCGTTTGTCATTATTCTTGTTAATATTGTCAAATTAAAACAAAATTTTCCCATCCATTTCGAATCAGTGGAGCATACACACGTTATTTTTCTGAAGTAAAACATTTACATAAAAAAAAAAAACCACCAAGGTACTTCCCACACAGGTGTGCATAGTCTCTGCCTAGAAAAGAAAAAAATTTATAAGACACCTGACATCAAATATTTATAATGTTCAGTCGGCTGAGTTTCTTTCAAGTTTGACAGCATAATCAAGTTTGATGGAAGTTTTGTATTTCTCAACATACAGAACAGCTAACCAGCTGAGTAAGAGGTTATCTGTGAACCATCTTTTAACAGGAATCTGGAGGCAGCAGAAGCTTCTGGAATCGATGTCTGATCTCTGCGGGGCCCAGAGATACCATCATCTCAGCAACACTGGGTCCTTGCTGCAATGCAGAAGGCAACAAATGGAGGTAAGTTAGGTTTCCTCAGAATACCAGACTGAGTGTGTCTGTGAAACTGAATCAAAAGCAACTTCTTCATTCGGTAACCCTCCTGAAAATGTGCCAATTTACTGAGTCGCCACTGGGTTTAGGGCAGCGCTTTGTCGTTTTTATAAAGCAACACATGACAGTTCTGCTTAGTCATGAAATAGATGGAAATAAAAGAAATTACATAATGTATGTTTTATTTTTTTTTAGTTTTTATGTGTCAGCTCATAAAAGTGCTGAAAAAGTTTGAAATATGTTATTTTAGAAGAATAGCAGAAATGAAACCCGTGGTCTGTAAAAAGTCTAAATGACATCCGAAGTCTCACAGGGTCCTGGGTATTTTCAAATTTAAATCCAAGGCTCACAAAGAGAAAGAATATAATTTAAATTTGCAACAATCTAATTTTAGATCAATTTTTTATATGCACATCCATATATTTTTATTTCATTTGAAATTTGTTCTTGTTTCAGAAACATGCAGAAGCCAGACTGCTTTGTAAAATACAGACTTCTGAAGTCAGATTAAAATCTCCCTTTTGTTGCGGTGGTTTTAAATATGGCTGTGTGATGAAACTTCCTGTTGCCAGCAAGAACTGAGATGAAGCAAAGCCCTGATGGTGTCAAAGATATACCCAATAACGTTCTAAAAATCACGCTATTAAAGCTGCGCTTTTCAGAAAATATATTTTCCAAAATAAAAACACAAGCTTCAGACCTGACGCAGTTTTATTCTACTCCACCAGACTCATTGTCAGACCTTCACCACTTATTACTGACATCAGAGTGAAGTATTGCCATCAGAGTATTTAAGTACGTTGTCCTCGAAGGCGGAGCGAGGTCCGACCAGGCGTTTTGCACAGCGGAATGGTTGCTACGGGAGATTGGAGGATTTCTCAAACATGCATAAAAGAATCAAAGGACGACTCCAGGTATGTCTTTGAGTGTTCTGGACATCTGTCCACTCAGCAGAGTTCCCCATGACTGTGTGGCCTACTGACCCAGACTGAGAGACCACTGAAAGCCTGAGGAAACATTTGCAGGTGTTTTGCGTTCATCAGTTGATTAGGATGCAACACCACCGGTTTCCAAGAATGACAGTCTTCACAGATTTTCTGAGCCATAATTATTAAGTTACAAGAAGCAAAGGCTTGAAACACGTGTGTCGATTCTAGATAAAATGTACGAGCTTCACTTTCTGAGATGACGGGGAAGAAATGTTGCACTTTTATGCAATATTACATTTTTTTAATGTACTCCTATGGCTGAAAGGCAAACAAACCATAAAAACAAGCTTTCAAAAATTATCTATTCTTTTTTTGAAGATTAAAAAAAAAATACTATATATTCTTTGTATTCAGAAGGATGAACACAGAGTATTTCAGCTCGTTGTTTAGCTTTTTAGATTTTACTCATAAGGCTGACAAAAATCTCAAGACAAATGACTCATTGACAAAAAGTGTGAGACCTATGCATCATGAGAGTGAGCAGCTCTCTGTGGTGTGGCTCTTATCAGCCTCAGTGTGAATCAGCCAACATCTGTTTAACATAAAGCACACATTTTAGAGCTCAACGCAACGTAGACTGGTACCTGCAGGCCGCTGAGAACCAGGCGCAGCAGCTTCATCACCTCTCTGTACTTGGTAGCTTTGGTCTGCTTAGGCAAAGTTTTTAGATCTTTGCTTAGTTGGTCCACTGACAGCTCCTCTCCCTGCTCTTCTATTAACCTACACACACACACAAATATTCATAAACTTGACAAAACACTGCTAATATGCAGTAAAGACCTGCTTTCAAACCTCAGAACTAACGATGCAATATGAGAAGCCTCCTTGGTCAGTGCTGCCACCTGGTGGGTGGAGAGGGAAGGGCGCACCCACAGATAGGAGTAGGTTGGGCTCACAAGCTCCTTTAGGGAAGTTATGTGACCCTGTTGAAGAGAAAGCAATACATTGAATACTACTGAAGATATTACTTTAGACATGCAATGTCTTGAAAAATAATTTTAATCGCAAAATAAACTATATGCAGCTTCATGTTGATCTATCTCATAAAGTCACACTGAGATTGTTTTCCCAGTTGATACTCCACAAGCCAACGTTTGAAATTTGCAATTGTTGCAAATTGCAACATTTGCTACATTTTTATCTGCTGCAATTTGCTTTCACACTGCACAGTCAAACAATCCAAATTTATTGGAAAAGTGACTTTAGCTAATGTGATGAAGACAGATAGTATTGAAACATTAGCCTTCATAAATTTTGCACAATAAAGCTGAGCTGAACTTTTACAGGTTTGCAAAAAGCTTTCAGTTTCTAAAAACATACTGCTTTTTTAATAGAAAATAATACAAACATTAACAGACAACATGTATATGAACAATGGAAACAGATAAAACAGCATACTGAATTGCACAAGGCCGTGGCGTACCGCTCAGTGGAAATAAAGCAAATGAAGCTGAGATTACCTTACGGAGATGTAGCACACGTTTAATATAATCTCCTTCAAGCACTTCTTTGTCCTGGATCTCTGCAGCGTAAACCTGCTGAATTTGCTGCTTTAGATCTTTAATAAGCACACAACACTTCTGTTCATCTTCAATTCGCTGCTGCAGATGAATTCTGTCCAAAGTCCCAAAGAGAAATGGAGAGCAATCAATCTATGATTCTTCAGAAAAACAAAAACTTCCGGTTGAGCAATTTCCAGAATAAGTTAAAATTTAAAAACACTCTTTGTAATATGGTTGGATTGATTTAAGACAGATTCTTAAAGACAAGTTCATACGAAGTTGATTTCTCCCCCACCTGTTGAACTCTGGTATCTTCTCCAGGTCTAACAAAGCAGAGTGAGTTGTGATCTTTGAAGGATTAAACTCAGAAATCAGTTCGTCTAACCTCCGTCCCATTCGATTGGCTGTATACATGGATGAACACATAATTATTATTACTTAAATTAATATTGACAGCGCTCATCTTAAGCTTATTGCTACTAGTGTGAGCCCCATCTGATATTGATATCAAAAACTGATCCGATATCAGCCAAGAAACAAGTATCGCATAATATCAGCCTGCATCTAAAATCTCCACCCCAGCATTTAATCCGCCCCAGCATTTCTACCCATCAGCACTTGTATCCCGCACACAGACAAATTAATTACTAATAAATGAGTCAGTTATTCTCTTACCTATTGTTTATGACTATTGTTTTCTGAATAACACCACTTGATCATGTCTTTTCAATATTGTTATCGGCCAATACTTAAAGCTGCGATATCGGTATCATATCAGAAGTGAAAAAGTAGCATCGAGACAGCCCTAAGTGTTATATGTCGCCCGTCGCCACTTACAGATAAATCCAGATCCACAGTTGGTTGTGATATCCAGCAGAGCCTCAGGGAGAACCCCTTCCCTACTGAATTTTTCAATGAATATGTCCCCCTGCCTCTTGGACAGCTTGCTGCCGTCACTATTCATCAGAAGCGGCAGATGTCCGAAGGTGGGCGGCGTCCATCCCAGCGCGCGGTACATGAGGAGATGCTTGGCGGTCGAGATGAGCCACTCGGATCCTCGCAGAACGTGGCTGATCTTCATGTAATGATCGTCTACGACGTTGGCCAGGTGGTAGGTGGGGAAGCCATCTGCTTTAATCACAACTGGATCGCCCTCCACCTGAGGATAAGAATAAACAGGTTGAAGAAATATATTTTGGTCAAGAGTAACGGCGTGCCGACGTTCCCAAACTACACCTTTCATGGTGAATTCCCCTCCAGACCAACCTGGGCCACCTCATGGCGGTTCCATCCAAAGATCAGGTCCAGGAACGGCTCGACGCCGGCTTCCAGTCGAAACCTGACCACATGTGGAGCTCCCTGAGCCAGCTTATCCTGGACCTGGTCTGCTCGCAGGTGACGACATCTGTTGTCGTAGCTGTAGAAACAGGCGAACATTCAGTTCTGTGCAAAAATCCTGCAGACGTCTTTGATCCATTTTGGTTGTTCAGGAACAAATTTTCGTGACGGTTTAGGTACCGTGGTGTCTGGCCGGCCCTTAGAGCCTCTTTTTTCAGCAGCTCCAGCCTCTGGGGGCTGCAGAAGCAGTAGTAGCCGTGACCACTCTCTACAAGCTTCCTGGCAGTTTGATTGTAGAGGTCTAATCTTTGTGACTGCAGGTATGGACCCCGGGGCCCTCCCCGACGAGGACTCTCATCTGGTGGAATACCTGCAAGTGGAGGTAGGCACTATAGACTAGACTGTCCTTTATATAAAATAAGGGCTTAGATTTTTCATTCGCTTTATTTTCAGCTGCTGCCGTTCGCGTTCACATCGCACTGTGTCAAACAACCCAAATTCTTTGAAAAACCTCTTACCGGCCCACTCCAACATATCCTCTATAGACTCTGCTGCTCCTGGAACCAGCCTGCTCTGATCCGTGTCCTCCAGTCGCAGGATGAACTCGCCTCCATATTTCTTAGCAAAAATATAATTGTAGAGAGCAGTTCTGAGACCTCCAAGGTGCAAAAAGCCTGTAAACCACAGCAATCAAATTAAAAAGTTTAGTTCTTAAATCAGACAAAAAGAGGTTTCCATAAAAAAAAAGAAAAAAGAAATCCCTAAATTCCCAAACAGACTGGAAGTCTAAATTCCCACATGACCATAAAACTTACAATGCATCATGCTTTTTTTTAAATAGTCTACAAACCTATTAAATGGTCACATTTTCCAAAGTAAATATTCATCTGGCTAAGAATTTCAGAAGTACTTAACTAATTATTTGTTGACTAACAACAGTGACTTAACTAAATTAAAGTTATTGTCTTTAGTTACAAATTGAAGATTTAGACAAAAAATATCTAATGTGCTACTTATTGTAGAAATACATATGAACACATATAAACTCACTAATCCGCACACACGTAAATATAGTCCATGTGCATGAAGTTTTACACTCATTATAAGCATGTCGCTTTACGATACACAAAGAGGATGATTAAGTAACTTGCTGTTATCTACCAAACTTAGAATAACTCCACGTTACATGAAGACCTCACCTGTGGGGCTGGGGGCAAAGCGGACCCTCACCTCGCCCTGAACGGTGGAGCACCATCGGTACACAGGAGCTGAGTTCACCTGGGGCTCAGCCCGACTGTGTCTGACTGCTAAAGTAGACTGAAACCCCCCCTGAAGAACACGACTCCGCAGAAAACACCGTCTGCAGATCTTCAACCACACCAACATGGCGGCAAAACGGCTTAATTACTAACTAACAACCAAAAAACACACATTGTGAGAGAGAACACGATCACATTTTACCAGAAGCTCCTATTCGGCTTCTATTTTCTGTCAATGTTTGGATCAAATGTGACTCATATTCTTCTTCTTGTGCACAATACGACTGGAGAAACCACTAATGTTACTAACACTGCCATCTAGCGAGAGGGCAGCTCTTCTATTTGGCGAAGTTCATGTTTTTCAGCTTCTTCCTTTAGAGGGCGCCAGAAGGCAAGCCACCATGTTGGATAAGATTTATCTATGTGTTGCGTTCCTGCCACGTTCTGAGTGGCATGTTCACTTTAAAAGCCCATAATTGTGTTCTTAGAAACTGCTTTGTTTTATCTTATATTATATTATATTTTTTAAATCTATAATTTTAATTATAATAATTTTATCATGTCATTTGACTTCATTCATTGATTATCTGTACTTTCTAGTCCAGTACATTTCTATGTCTTCTATGTTGCATTCATGTCACACATTGCAGTTTTTTTTTTGTTTTGTTTATTAGTTTAAAAGTAATCAGGGACTTATTCAAGTTAATTGGCTCAAAATATGACTCCATGTGGTGTCTTGCTGCGCAAGACAGTGCCCTAACCTGAGATAAAAAACATAATGCGAGCTAATATTGCACCGCTTCTGGCAGTACACTAACCTGACAGGAATATGGACGTTTTTATTTTGAAATTGCTTCGAGCCGCTATTGCTTCGAGCGTCTGGCGCTGTGCGATTTGAACTGTTTGGAGTGTTTGAGACATGTAGCACAACCAACACTCCACATAGACTTTGAATATAAACCAGACTTGCTCGACTCTCAAAACGTGTCTGATATGAAGGCACCATTAGAATGTCCAGCTTCAATGGTAACAATGACATCAGCAGTGATGAGATCACTCTGATGCAACAAATGAATCCCTCTCTTGAGTGTAGCACACAGATTGTTTTTTCAAACCTCTTCCTGTTTCAGACTTATAAGTTATGAATCTTCTACAGGAGCATTGTTAAAATTATTTGAAGACACAGAATCAGCCCAGTATAGGTTCACATTCTCAGGTTAGAGAGACTCACCTGGTATAAAGTAAATGTTTTGGTACTGGAATTACATTTATTAATTGAATCAAAGTATGTCATGAATATGTGTGCATGTACTCCATCTTAAGTCCAGAGCATACTAGATTTTTTGTTGCTTCTGCCACCATTAGATGATATGCATATAAGATATAACAAACAGCACTATTCAGAGATGCAATGAGTTTATAGCAGATGTTCCACCATGTTTGTAGTTCTGACATTCTGCCATCGCTGTAGTTCTAAAGAGCAGCTCAGACAAAATTCTGTCTATTTTGAGTGTAATTGACACTGTTTTGTGTCAGTTAGTGTTTTGCTTTGACTTGAATTTGGCTCGTTTTTGGTTAATTATGTTGCCACAGTTACTCGAAATGCCAACAAAAGTAATAGCTCCCCTCACGGGATCGAGCCGCACATTTTCACATATATATATTGTGAGCGGTATGGACTGCATTCATTAACAGCAGTTATTTTGAGGTGAAGAACAATAAGTGCCTGCCATGCAATGCATGGAGGCATACTGTTCTCCCTATGCGTTGCTATGGGCAGGCCCCAATTAAAGAGACATTCTATTAGGTGAAGAACAATAAGTGCCTGCATTGGTGCCTGCATTGGTTCCTGCAATGCACCATGCATTACCACAACTGCAATAGCAATGCAGTTGTGGCAATGCATTGCTATGGAATCCACAACTAGAGTAACAAAGAATAACTAGACACAAGACATAAACACAACTATGAACACCAAGAAGGACCGAAGAAAAAGTAAAACAGAAACCAGACTGATCAAATGAAAGAACATGAGGAACACAGAATAGTCAAACCTCAAAAAACCTAAAAAAAAAAAACCCAGAATATAACACAGAGAGCCACTATTAGCCATGTCAGGAACTGTAAGTTAAATGTCTATTGTAATACAGACCTTAACGTATCAAGAAGTGAGAGAAGAAAACCTGTTAAACTTGATTTGGGTATGCTCACAATGTGCTATTTATGGGTGTGTGTGTATGTGTGTGTGTTTGTATATGTTAATAAATTTAAAGTTCTCACAAGTGTTGGGGTTAAACACATTTCCTTGCAGCCCTAACAGATCATGTCTGCATTTTTGCGTGATATATTTCCCTTTAGGTGAAAGAACAACACAGACTTGTTTGAAAAAAGAAAGACACATAGCTTGATAAAGGCATCGTACATCACGGTCACTTAATCATCGTCAGACCAGTTCACCCTTATTTTGTTGTTTCTTGGGACTGGAGTGGGTGTGGTGACAGATTACTGTCCAGCGTTCAGAATAAATGCTGAACACGGCTCAGGTAAATAAAACAGTATAAAATTCTGCTGAAGAAGACTTGAAGCATGAACCTCCTCTCTTTTTATTTTTTGATTTTTTTTGCTCGCTTTCTCAGTAGCACTGATTTGTGAAAAGCCAGCTGTGACTGCATCCTCACACTACCTGGAATCCTAGTTTGTCCACCTTCCTCACCTGGTACCTCCTCTCAAAGCAACACGCCCTGAACAATTAACACAGCAGTCTCAGGTGTCAGGAGGGAGAGAGAGAGAGAGAGAGACGCTCCACAGCACCCGGAGGACTCTCCATACAAACAAGGTAAAAGATTTCTCTGATTTCAGGGACTTCTTCTTATACTATATTTCTGTGCTAGGTATTTTCTTAAAGGAGAAGTCAATGAATTGTAAACCTGTAATCCACAACATGCAATTGAGCACCTTTTAAATGCGATCCATCTTTCCAAGAAAGTAACTGGGGAAATGCTGACTCATGCGTCTGGTTATGCAGTGAAAGATTAAAATCTCATGACTAGGGCAAAAGAATGGAAGTATAGAAGCAGCATCGCTCGCTTCTCATTTATAAATGCATAAAACTCTGTGAATTAACCGGCTCTGTTAGTGCCTTTCAATATCAATAGCAGTTTTTCCAAAAGTTATATTTATATACATATTTATTCGCAATATAAACTTGGTAAGGATAATTACATCAGTATTATTTATTGCTTATGACTCATTAGTTGTCAATCTGAACTCATGTTGTTCTTTTTAACATCATAATTAACATCATAATTCATTTTATTTCCTTTCTACACATTTGAAAGTTTCTCATAACTTTTTATTAATATGTTTGTCTTTATAGAGAATTTTTTTTTGTAAAAAGAAAAAAAAAATCTGTATTATTGTTTAAAGTAGCAGATTTCTTTTCATCTTTCAAACTTGACCTTTGAACTTGGGGGAATTTCTCTTTTAAATGACCCTAGTGATGTTTGCCGTTTCTCTTCTGTATTTCCAAATGTCTCACGGAGCGATCCTGAGCAAACACCCAGATTTAAACTTGCCTGTCGTTTTTCCTCACAGGTTCAACACAAGACGAGCCTTTTCGTTTTCAAAACTGTTACACTAATTGTTTCTCAATCAGAGAAAGTCACAAACAAACCGATACGTTAAAAAAATTTGCCTTATCATTCAAAATTTGTGGTGTCTCCACCCAGTGATTTCTCTAGAGAGACACTGAGACATGTTTGTGCTGTACCCACAAACTCTTTTAATTGGTGTCATTATGTAAGCTTGTTAATGGATGCTGGTAAAATGTGGACACAATCTTCCACTTATGTCAGATTGATGTTAATTGTAAATCACGGGTTAGTGAGTTGTTCAAACTGATGCCGATTTAAAGGTATCAGTAAAAAAAGAAAATATTTAATAAATTATCGATCACATGTTAGCATAATTGATATCTACCACCTGAATCTTTTTCATGTCTTTTAATGTAGGCATTTGATGTTTAAAGCCCTCGGAAAGGGTTGAAACATGGAGAACGATCTGAAAGGGCGATCTTTGGAAATCCTGGAAGAGATCTGAGCATTAATTTAGATTTTCTTTTTTGGCTGCAGTTTCTTTAAACAGTTATAATTCACCAACAACTACCAATTACTGCGGGTAAAAATAAATCACGAGGGAAGAATTTACTCCAGAAAAAGGCCTTGGTGTGGAAGCAGTACTTAATTTTTGATGTGGTTTTGTATAAGCTTGTCTTTTGAGTTGAAAATAGCCTACAGCTTATACCTTAAATTTTACTGTAGTTGAGTAAAACCTCTGCAAAAGAAGCTGTAAATACTTTTATCAAAGTAATAATTTGGGGTTTTATGTCCAGAAGTCATAGCCTAAACACCCGGCAGTAATTTGAACCTCAGCTTTCTTTCTCTCCTTTCTCCAAAGCCAAGAGAACACAGAGACCCGTGATAGCAAAACTAAAGTGTAATCGCTTTGACAGAAACATCAGCGTTTGTTTCACTGCTGAAAATCAAGGGTTAGTTTGATTTTCAGTATTTCCTGTTTGCCCCACTCCTCCACTGCTTGCCTTAAAAATAACTCAGATAGTTTTCATCTTTTTCTGACAGATGGAGAATCAAGAGAGATAATAAACACAAAACATTTTTACAAAGATCTACTAGATGTCGCAAAGCCCATTGTCCGAGAGCTGAATGGTGTATAGTTTCAGCATTCTTTCCATAGATCTATTATTGTCTCTGAATGTGTTTGTTCTGGTGTTAAAGGCCTCTTTATGCTACATTGACTGTAAAATATCTGATTGCCACTCCCTGGCTGCTGCTCAGAAGAAAAACGCAGGTATCAGGGTGAAAGGACAGGCGACAATGGATGGACAAAACCTTCAGGACTGCAGTCATTTATCATGCTTTGAAATACATGACTTTAAAAGGTGTTGCGCCTCTCAGAGGAAATGTCACTGTGCTGTGATGTGTTGAGTTTAGTAAAAAAAGTGAATAGTGTATGTTTTAATAGCCAAAGGCCAGTTTCTAACCTTGTAAATCAACAATTGCTTTTCAGAGAATAGTGACTCATTGTCATCTTGTCTCTTGTTCTCTCTAGTGATTTTCAACAAAAGCCCCCTGATCCCATGGGATTGGTCACATTATGAAATCACGCTACCTATTCCTGCTGGTTTACCTCGTTGGAGCCTCCACTGGTAAGAGCAGGTTGTTTGTCTGCAAGCAAAACACAATCAAACTTTACAGACATTAAAAAAAAAAAAATCTGTCATGATTTGTTCTTCACATTCTATTTAAAATTCAAAACAAACGAATGACTCATTCTAACATGGTATGTTGTTTTTGTAAAAACAAGTTCCCCCGTTAGTAAAAGATACCGTGTTGCGCAAATGTCTCTGATGAATTAGCTTGTCAGTCATTGCTAAGGTCGTAACCGCTGTTCCTGAAACCACACACAAAAAAAATCTTGTAAAAACACACGCGGGGTCAGTACCATCTCGCTGGACCGCACACAGGGTGAAAAGCTCATTTGGCCCCATCTCTTCAGACTGTTCTTTAGAGTTTGGCTGCTTCTTCGTGCTCCCGTCGTCTAGTTGTCTCTGACCAACAACTAGAGGATTTTATTGAATCTGCTAAAAAAAAAGAAAGAAAGGAAATCAAAACTAGATGAAAGTGAATGAATGAAGGTAACCCATATCTGAAAGTCATACCTTTGAGAAATGTCAGGCAAAGACCTGTGGCAGAACAATAGGGAAACATAATCCTTCAAAGTTTATTTCCTGTATGTATTTTCAAAGTTTATTTCCTGTAT